>QVOA01022394.1:0-11310 GCA_014825685.1 Pseudomyrmex cubaensis
GAATCATCTTAGTGCAATTATTGCAAAATCGTCGTTATTCATGATGCCATTTTTGTGCAATATTTTCACAATTTGCCTATCAGGGATAAGAAATAATAAACAGCCTAGCATGAAATTTTCGTTGCAGATTTTGATACTGGAAAATTTAATTCCCAAAGGTTACGTAATGAAAAGTGCGATACAACTGGATTATCCGCACGCCTCTTTGGCGCTGCGAAAATTAGGCGAATTTCACTCGTACAGCTTTCTCACGCGTGTCACAAATCCGACCAGCTTCGAAAAATTGAAAGTCAAAGAGCATTTTCTTACGAAAGAACCACCGTCTGAGAAAATGACTTTTTTCAGAGATCTAGTTGTTCACATCGCGATGAAGGTACTTGGCGTTTTTTTCTTGTACTTTCAATGATTGAAAGAAAAAAACGCGACGACGATACCTTGTCATCAGACATGTTTTAATATTCACAGGCGTTAGCGGACGAGGATAAACATTATACTGAGAGGCTTCAGAAGTTTGTCGACAATATGACCGACGAGTTGGCCAACGCGGTCGATGGAAAACAAGCCGAACCTTACTCCGTTCTGATTCACGGCGACTTTTGGACCAACAATATGCTCTTCAAATACGACCAGGTGTATATATAAAAAAAAAAATTAGATATTTTTCAAGTGAGATATTTATACGTTCAAATAATTTCAGGAAGGAAAACCGTGCGATATACGTTTTATAGATTTTCAAGTATGTCGTTACGCGTCGCCGGTTATAGACTTAGTCTACACGCTCTTCTGCTGTTGCGCGCCAGAAATAAGGAGTAAACATTACGATCGGCTGTTGCACGACTATCACGAAGCGTTGTCCAAGTCTCTCGAAAGTTTCGGTTACGATCCGAACGATTTATTTCCTTACGAAGTGCTGTCTGAACACTTATTGAAATTTGGCAAATTTGGCGCTGGTATGGCCCTGTTTTGTTTGCCCATATTTTACAACGATAGCGACGACAAGTCTTTAGAAACTACATACACGAAAGAAGCGCTTGAAAAAAGGCTGGAAATCAGCAGCTTTTTTAGAAATAACGTAAAATGCGCTTTCAAAGATTTCGTCGACATGAATTATATATAATGTAAGTTATAAATAATTAAATGTGAATTAATAAATGTAATTATATTGAGACAACAGATATATTAACTAGACTAATGTATTAGATGAAATTTTCAAATAATGTGCACGAGTTTTGGTACACAGTTTATGTATAAAGTACTTGTGCACGTTTGAAGACGTTTCATCGACAAAAAATGTATAACATATTAAAATTATATTTTTTAAATTTCATAACGGGGGAAGGGGTAGAAGAGTAGTTTATGTATACAAGATGCAACTTAAGCATTTGACTTGAATTTTCGAATTCAATTCGAATTGCTATGTATTAATTTAACACGTTTAAAAAATATTTCACACATCCAGTATTTGTCTCTGAAGTCATTATTTTTTAATTGAACAAAGTAGAAAAAAAACTTCTTGCGCAAATATTTGTTAGAAGTTGTGAATTACAACAAATAACTAACTAAACTTACGTAAAGAAAAGGTCGGTGATACGAGATAGACGAAATGAACGTCGATTTGCAACATCAATGTGAAAGAATGTACAACTTTTATTCACAAATTTGCTTGTATTAATGCACCGCTTTTTTTTCATCATTCGAATACATCGAACTTTCATGTAATTTTTCTCTGAGTGTAATTTAGAGAAAAGTGAAAATTCTATAAGAGATACATTTGTAAATGAAATGTACAGATTTTCGAGATATATAAAATAAAGAGACTTTTTACTACATAATTATATAATAAAAAGAATATATTTAGGTGTATACCTTGTATCTTTTTAATAATAAGGTCTTCTCGGATTGTTCTGAAAGCAATATAGAAAATAATTAAATTTCCTTAAACGTTTGACCGACGAATATTTGTTTCTTTGCCTTTCTATAACTCTGTCACAATACTTACTAATGGATTAGGCCTAAATCTATAAGCTAACATCATTCTTTTCCTATACGCATCGAATTCATCGTCGTCTCTAGACACTCCGTCTGGTCTCTCCGATCCTAATCCCGCACTATCGAGTCTATTCGTAGCTCTAGAAGTACGGTGGTCATTGATTGTAATGTGGGAAAAAGATTTTTAAAACAACCGAACAATAATATTAATTACGGCACTATCAATCATAGTACGAAGTCTTACTTACTTATTAACAGGTTCGATCCGGCCGCTACCCTCGCTACCTAAGCCCTGTCCTTCGCTCCATCCTAGTTTTTGTAACATCTGAAATCCTAGAAGGAAAATAAAAATGTAATTGTAAAAAAAAATGATCGAGATTTCAAGAAGAAGAAAATTAACGAGTAGCGTTCAAAGATGTGTAAAAATGGGGAAAAGTTGAGAACAGAATTATTAAATTTTACAGTGATTTGTTTGTTACACATAAATAATGAGGAGCAACTGTTTCGAACATACCTATATTGTCTTCTTTTAACTTATATTCTTTGTAGTCGCTCAAATCAGGTTCTTTCCCTTGTTTTACAGCCTTGTATTGCTCCATGAATTTCTTCAATTCGTCCGGCGGTAGAAAATCACCAATGTGGTGTTTGCCCTCCGCCTGTGCGGTTAATTCCTCGGCCCACATTTGAGTCGCCTCCATTTCGGCGGATCTCAATTTGTGTTCCCAAGTTCCACCTTCCGTTTCTTCGTCGCTGTCGTACTCGTATTTGTGCTTTCCCTGCGCTTCCAAGCGTTTCACTTCTTCTCTTTTCTTCAAGAGATTTTGGTACAAAAGATTTATCTGCAAACACACACATGTGTGTATCCCGTTTAATCGCTCTCTGAATGCGTATAGAAGTCAAGTGCTCGATGTGACAATCGCACTCACCTTATAATGATCCTCTGCCTTTTTCCACTGTTCCTCGCTTAGATCGAGCGTGCCAAATGTTTGTTTCGCATACTGAATAAGCGCGGGATCGTTACGCGATATTTTGGTGAGCATCGGATTCTTCGTCTTCGAATGTTGTCCCTTGGATGGAGACGGTATTATGACCGCGGGTTGGCCGATTTGTCCCGGTATGGCTATCCCGGGTCGCGGGAGCGCAGCGCCCGGTCTGTTATCAGAAGACACATTCGATTCCGTAACGTAAATCTTAGTGTCCGGATCGCTCCAACGACTACGTCTTTTTCTTTTCCGTTCTTCCTTATTATCCTCCGAGTGATCTGCTATACATAGATACGATACAACGTATCGTAACGCGTGTGTTAACGAGCAACTCTTTTACTTTAGTAAAGTATGAAACGTATGGATTATCGTAATTTTGCTCTACCATATGCAGTCGTATGGGATTTCTGGGATTTATCCGACTCGTCGTTGTCGCTGAGAGCTTCTTCGGGGCAGTACAGCTCCGCGCCGCTGTTCTTCTTGTCCGACTTCTCGGCGCGAAACTTCGAAACCAATCCCCTGTACTGCAGATACGCTGCACTTTGCTTTTGGTGCAGAAACCTTGATTAAAATAATACTTAAAACGCTGTCTAGTAAATATGTATTCCTAGATAGAAGATTTTCGTAGGAAAAGTATAAACGTTAATAAGAAAAGTGTGAAATGAAAAACTCAACGAAATGGATATAATCGCGATTGATTATATCTTTGAATTGCCGATACACTAAAATCTCTCGTCGCGCGATATTTAAATCGTTTTTTTTTTTTTTAAATAAAATTAAATTCTTCGACCAACCAGGCGGCGCCTGGTGCTTTGCTTAACTTGCTTAGAACGCTTCCTGCGGCCAACGATCGAAAAGTTTGTGATCAGGTCGCATATTATTTTCATTACAAACACATCAATGCATTTGACGTAATTGTTACTTCACGATTTTAGTGTATTTGTAATTATGCAGATGGAATTTGCCAACTTATACGTGACTATTGCGTTATTCACACGTAACTTTATTAGTGTTTAGCAATATATTCTTTCATATCTACGCAGTATCACTTATATTAATGATACTTATAGAATTTATTTCTGATAGGATGTGGCAGATGTGTTGCAAAAAAAAAAAATTAAAATCACAATTTAATGTAAAAAAGAAGATACTTGAAGCATTGATGTGGTACTTGTGGCATTTCTAAAGGAATAAACATAAAAATCAAGAAATGGCAGGAAGCTCAGAATGCGCGAATACGTTCCAAAAGATATTGCGACAAAGATTTGACTGAAACTAATGATAAAGACAATCGTTTCTAAATCTGAATGCAATAATTTGTTTTCTCTTTAAAAAGAGAGCGAAATTTCTGTATTGCACTTTGCTCAAAACTCTTATGTAGCTTAAAACGTTGACGTCAATCATATCTTTCGTAACATTTTCTCGTGATTTTATACAGATGTTTCCTCTTTGTTTAGCGCAGTAAAGTAAAAGATATGAATATTAAATAATATTCTGAAAAGATGTAAACGATTCTCTACACTAAATTAGGAAAAATTTGTTAGATACATATATATCCACTACTATGATTGCAAGACCATACGTCGACATGTATACATTATTTACAAGTTTATCAAGTATCTAGAATATAGCACGTAACTTGCTTTACAAGGATACAAGAAACATGTGTACAAATTTCTATGATAAAAGTCTCATTAAGATGTCAATCAATTTATACAGCGAGTGGAAGCTTATACAAATGTGCAAAAACTGGCACTATAAGCGGACATTTGTCAAAAAACTTCAACTTCTGTGTGTTACTGAGGATATCGAGAGAAAGAGAGAGAGAAAGAGAGAGGGAGAATTACATGTGAGAGATAGAGATTTGTACAATGTTTTGTAATTATACGAAAAAAAGTAAAAACTAGTATCGTCCCATAGATATCGTACAATTATGAATTGTATTACATACGAGGGGAACACGAGGGAAAAATGGAAATACAAAATGAGGACCAGTGAGGACAGTAGTTACCATAATTTAGGATCTTGGGCATTCTTCTCGCGCACTTCTTGTTCAATTTCATCTCCACAGTCAGCCACAATGCGTGCCAGCTGCTCAGCCTCTACTAGACACACTTAGAATCTCTTGTCAGACACTTTGCAATAATGATATCCCTAATTCACTTTATACATTATTATTTCTCTCTAATCAAAAATTTTAATCGAGCATTTATATTCAATTTGGTGCCATATCTTGCAAGCAAGTATATCTTTTTAGTACACGATTTGTAATAAGAGCGGAAGATAAGTGAGATAAAAAAATAGTTTTTGATATACTTATAGATAACACAACTGTGTAATACACACACAAATGTAAAAGAAACGTATTTGTTAAGAATGACGTAGTACCTTGTTGTTCGGAGCTCTGCAGATTCGTCGGCGGTCTCACGGGCGGCGGTATCTGTACGTTAGGAGGACCCACTGAGATAGGTACCTGATTAGAAAGTGGATAGCTAGTGGACATAAGATTCCGCGGTGGTGCTGCGTTCGGAATAACAGTGGGAGGTGGAACGTTGGGTGGAGGGATATTTAAATTCGGCGGTGGGACCGAATTGATGGTAGACGGAACGGTATGCACTGGCGGAGGTGCTGACATTATCATGGACGTTATCACATTCGGTGGTGGCACGTTGGCTACATTGGGCACTGTCACTACGACAGCCTGGGAGCCCGTGATAGGCATCATGGTCGGTGGCATTTGCGACATCGGTGGCAAAATGTTGGGCGGTGGTATGTTAGGCGGAGGGATATTCGGAGGTTGTAAATTAGCGCTGCAGACCGGGGGTGGTACGTTACACTGTTGTGAATTTTGTATCATGTGCTGTTGCCCGTTGGATGAAGGGGGCAAATTCGGCATCGGCATGGGCTGAGAAATTTGCATGTTCGGCGGCGGAACGTTCGTGTTGGGTGGAATATTTTGGATGGGAGGTGGCGGCGGCGGTGGTGGTCGTATGATATGCGGTGGTGCGATCTGCATTCTGTTACAGTGATCGTTCATGTTACTAGTATAATTATTACTAAAATTGGTCGGCGCCGGTATCCTTTGCAAATGGGCGGATGGAACGTTTGGTGTCAGGTTTCTCATGTTGGGAGGTGGTACATTGGTCATTTGCATTTGCACCGGTTGCGACATGAGTGACGGGATGGAAGAGACGTGATTGCTGTTTTGAATAGGGAATTGATTGTATTGAGCGTGGTGTCCGTTTTGAGATTGATTATAGCTACGATGTTCGGGACTAGGCGATCTTTGTCTGGTAGGCGATGGACTTGAAGAGGAGCTGTTCTTTCTGTCGGAGCTTCTTCCCCAACGTTGATCATTTCTTCTACGATCCCGTCTGCTGTCCCAATCTCTGCTCTTTTCGTTGTTACGATTTCTCTCTCTGTCTCTTTCTCTAGTGGTCTCGTAGCTTTTCTCATCTTTCTTCTTGTCTTCAGATTTATCTTGCTGCGACTCTGACTTGCTGGTTCCTTTATTTGCTATTTTCTTGAACTGATCGAGAAAGCTACCGTCATTGGCGAATAAATTCATGGAAAGCGATGTGACAGGTTTTTCATCTTCCTCTCTGCAAAGTTTAGAAAATCAGATTTACAAAAAATTTGAATATTTCCGACAGGTACAAATTAATAACAGATGTGTTCACACGAGATTGATATAATATAAATGATAATAATCCACAAAAAACGTACTTCGGGTCGCTACTTTTGCTGGCGGTCGTGGACGAGGACGACGAATTCGATGACTTTTTCATTGACTCCACGGCTTCCTTCGCTTTCTGCTCTTGCAGCTTCGCCTGAATCTCTCGTTTTTTCTGTTTTATAATTTGTTCTTGTTTTGACATTTGCGCAAAGCGTTCATTTCGCGTTGTCTTCGACACAAACGGATCGCAACCCTTCACACCCCGATACGCCATTTTTGTTGTTTTTTTCACGGTGTTTTCACAAAGATTTTACGAACCTCACACAAAAGCGGTTATAAAACACCACTATCTCAACAATTCGATTACCGTCGTTTGGAGTCAGATGTCGTTCGGACAATAAGAGTCCGGAGACTTTTGTTCAGTCAAAAACGCGCAACATCTTCATCTCTCATTACATACGAAACAATATCGGCCATATGTTTTAACGTCTCTATAAATCACAAACTTAATAAATAATAGACCGCACGTTCTGTCAAAATGTTCTGTACAGAATTTAGACGAAGTCTCTCTCTCTCTCTCTTCTTATTTCTTTTTCTCTCTCTTTTTCCGTCAGAGACGCGACCGTAGCGACTCTCAGATTTTATCAACTGCAATAACACAATCAGTCGACCAATCATCGTTGACTGTTTTGGTCAGTCGACCAATGCGATTGGTTTAATTCTGTTGAGTTTATTGACTTCGGTCGATAATTTAAAGTTGGTAACGGACTTCCTGAAGTTGGTAATCGACTTCTTAAAGTTGGTAATCGACTTCTTGATTGGTTAGGTTTCACATGGTTCACAGATCACTCCAGCACGTTTCAACAACAACACGTATATATAAACAAAAGAAAAAAGAATAGTTTTGGTTATGGCTTCGTATTCGAATTTTGATTTAAAAGAGAAACTGGACAAACTTAGTTTTAAAGATCCAACGGCTCTAAATTCACAATGCAAAAGTATAGCCTCTGGTACGTCTTTTATTTATCAATTTTCACACAATTTTTTTCTTTGTTGAGTAATTTTTTCTTATGTCATAATAGTGAAAGAGACACGTGACAATTTGCAGGAAAGATAAAATTAAAGTTTTGTTTTCTTTTAAAATATCTTGAAACAAATTGTGTGTTTGTGTGTTTGTTTGTTAATTTTATTATTGTAATGAAATAAAAAGCGAAATAATAACTTTAGCTTTTGTGTTTAATATGTCAAGTCTTTTATTTAGTTTCTATTTTCTCCCTTGATTTAATAGAATCTATGAATTTATTGGTGCTTCAAGTTTTTCTGTGGTGTTAATACAGTCAATAGTACTAAGACAGGTTCTTTTCAGAAATTGAATCAGGTTCTCTGAAACTGTACACATTTGTTGAGACACTGGGATCTTATATGACAGATCAGAATGTTCATGCCAGAGAAAAGGGAGTCACAGTTCTTTCTTCTGTTTTGTCACAGCTGCCACAAGATTATCTTACAGAATCAGAGTTACAATTTATTACAACATTTTATTGTGACAGGATGAAAGATCATTACAGTGTTATACCATCCGTGTTGATTGGTACTCTAGCAATTGTAAGTACATCAAGACTCAGTTTTTTTTCTACATTTTTATTTCTAAGTTTTATGTGTGTCTTACTTTTCTAGGTACAAATGACTCACTTGCCTCAAGATGCACCATCATCCTTATTAAGAATTATGTTTGAACACATTCAGTGCCAGTCTCAGTTAGTGGCGGAGCGTCGTAATATGTATTTAATATTCAAACATCTTATTGAAAATAGACCAGATGATCTGAGATCCATGGGGCCAGATTTAGTTTATGGTATTGTCAGCTCTATCGATGGCGAAAGAGATCCACGTGTTCTCATGTTGTTGTTCGATATGTTACCACGGTTTATAAAAGAATTCCCATTGGGTCACTTAACCGAAGAAATGTTTGAAATTGTGGCATGCTATTTTCCAGTTGATTTCAATCCTGTAATTATGCCACTAATTTAATTTTTTCTTTCATCGTGTGCGCACACGTACAAAGCGTAACAGTTGATACGTGATAATTGTATAGAATTTGTAAATTATATTTTTCAGTCTGGCAAAGAAGATCTGAACGTGACTCGAGACGATTTGGCAAGAAAATTGGCACCATGTTTGCACGCTGTTCCAGAGTTCGCGAATTACTGTATACCTCTTATACTAGACAAGTCGTACTCCACTCTTAAAGTCGCTAAATTGGATTCCTTGAATCTGTTGCGCGACAGTGTAAAAACATTCGGAATGGAAAAGGTAGAACCGTATCTACCAGACCTGTGGACGACCTTAAAGAAAGAAGTTGTGCCGGGAAGAGACGACGCCGAGATAAGAGACGCTGCTCTGGAAGCGCTGACGTCCTTGGTTACGGTTATATCGGCGCACGAAAGCACATGCAAAGATTATATTGATAGAATAATCTCCGACCTAAAAGTCTCGTTAAGCGAGGTACAGCTTAGCTTGTACAAACCTTCGCAAAAACTGTTGGAAGCAGTGGCGACGGTCAGTAAACCGATATGTGTGCAAATTCTGCAAACTGTGGTACCTTTCTGTATCGGACAATATTCCACGAAGAATTTGCTGAATGACAAAATCACTTTGGTAGAAACCTTAAATGACTTTATGAAAATTTGTTCGAATCACAACTTTTGCATTCAAGGTAAGTGGCGTTTCATTGAAAAAGATTTGTTGCTTTCCATTGTGTGTACCCCGAGTTTCCATTGAAACTGCACTTGTATGCTCGTCATATATAGAAAAAAAACAATTTGATTCAGATATTCCAGAATTGACGTGGACCAATATACCTCAAATATATTTAGACGGTTTAACAGTAGAAAGTATTGAATTGAAGAGTAAGATGTTTCACGGCTTGACGATTCAAAAGGCGTATTTAAATGATGCGCAACGATCCATCTTGTACAATGTGATATGCAATGAGATAGAGACGGGATGTGACGAGGTTCAGAGTCTGTGTCATAGGATTACGATAGATTTCGCTGCGTTATATCCGCAAGAAATATCATTGTTAGTTAGAGAAAGATTATTATTGTTTACTGGTGAGTTTAACCATATACATAGTTGATGCGATTTAGTAAAATATTAATAGAGAGAGGGGAAAGTGTGTGAAATGATGTCATATCGACATGTTTTTCAGATGAAATGGAAGTAGACTTAATGAAACGTAGGATAAAAGCTTTGTTAACAATAGCAAGATTACGCGAATTAGGCTGTGTGATTCTACCAAAAGTCGTTGCGATGTTAACGAACGACGTCAACACTGACGTGTGCGTCACGATATTGCTAAACATTAAGACACTGATCGCTTCAAAGACGTTCGATTTCAACGTGCACGAATTTCTGTACAAAGAGTGTCACATTATCGACAAACTGTTCTCGTACGAGACGAACGTTGTCGATCGCAAAATGCTGATATGTAATCTCTGTCAGTTGATAGTGCGAAATCTCACGAGCAACGAGCAGCGCGCGATCGTGGCGGAATACGCGACAGCTCTAAATACAAAAATCCCGGAAACCGACGTGGCTGTAATAATGAATCTTTTGATACCGTTGCGAAACGATATTCGCTTGGATGTCAACAACAGTACGGTGGAAAATCTGTACAATCTAGCGATTAGCAGCAGCAGTCCGGATATCAGGCAAACGACCTGCGCGTTCTTGTCGGTTTTATTGAATAAAATGGAGACGGTGGATCTCGATCGGATTGTCCCTTATTTCGAGGACGAAATAAGTAACAATCTGAAAGCGAATATCGACGTTGAACTGAAGCGACATATCGTTCATCTTCAGATTTGGATAACCAAAGCGCTCGTCACGAGAGGATACGCTAGATCTCAGTATTTTTTAGAAAACGTACGTGATTTTACAACACGAATTTCATTTTTTTTTAATTGTTGATATAAAGAAATTATCAAGCATCTTTAATTTTTACAGCTTACACATCTAATGACTCACGACGAAATAGGCGCGTACGTAGCCGAACAATATCAAATTTTAGTTAGCGAACACGACGATATTTTGGTAACGGAAAATTTCTGCAACGTCAAGATTTTTTACAAACAAAGAGTGTTCGAATATTTACTGGGACAGAATGGTAATTTTACAACTCCAAACAGACAGAATTATCTCATTGCTTTAGTACATCTGTTGGAACAAGTACCTGAAGACTTATTATTTTTGCATTTGAGTAAGGTGAGGAGTTTGTCGCCGCAGCTTTACCAGAAATAAAAAAAGAAAAAGAAATGTATATATCAACGTGGATATATATGTGTGAATAAAAAACTGTAATTAACGTGTTGTTGTAGGTGGTACCGCTGTTGATAGAGTCTCTATCACTTAGTAACGAGCATTTAGTTTTTTGGGCACTGACGTTACTTAAGCTTTTGCTTAACACCAAGCACGAGGTGTTCTCCGACAACGTGCAGTGTGTCGTGCCGAGACTTCTGCAGTTATTGACGTATCGAATTATGGTGACGCTCTCTCCTTCTTTTTACATCAGTTGGACGCTGATAAGCAATACCATGTCAACCCACATGATCGCCATTTTGAGTAAAATACGTCTAAAACTTTTAGACGAACTTTATGAAA
>QVOA01022397.1:0-13984 GCA_014825685.1 Pseudomyrmex cubaensis
CCAGGAAAACCCCGCCCATTGGCCCCGCCCACTAGAGTTTGTGCCACTTCCTTGCTAGTTATGTTCTCCTGATACAATATTTCAAAAATGTCTGACAAATTTAAGATAAAGTATCAGGAGAACATAATCAGCAAAGAAGTGGCACGAAGATTTGAATATACGAGGCTCTCTTACATAGAATAGTGTACATATTTTTCCGTCCCACTTCGCACAGACTGCGGACTGTCAGACGCAGTAATAAATATTACTGCTTCTGGTGTGGTTAAAAAATATGGCACACGTATATTTAAACGATTACATGCATATAAGTTTAGTTTGTGTTGTCGAAATTTATTAGCATAATGGCAAAAAAAAACAAAAAAACACAAAATGACAGCTGCATACGCGTAGAACTAATTGGACCAAAGACCATTTGTGATTTTTATGTAAATATTATTATACTTTAATAACAATACTTTACATAAAAACAACTTTATATTAGATTCTCATTGGTCCAAATGGTTTAGTTATGTGTATATATGTCATTTTGTGCGTAACAGACCTAAGGATCGCACCCAAAATGACTTCATATGCATGTGACAAGATTGGGTGAACCAATCAGCAAAAATATGACAAAAATGTGAACGTTTTCACGTGCAACGGCCTTTAAACGTGACGTCTAACGACCTAACCTGACGTTGTGGCGCTGACTAGGGATGGTGATAACAGCAAGGATATGTACATATTTAACACGTCGGTACGTTTCCGGAGCGTATGAATTTGTCGTACGTGTATTGCCGGAATTAAACTTTTTGCTTTTGTACATTTTTAGAACTTAATCGGCAATTGCCATCGCGTGATACGCACGCGAGAGAGGAGTATTTTTAATTCTAATAAGAAAATTTGTAAACTTTGTGCAATTATGCTGAAGGCTGTTATTTTAATTGGAGGTCCCCTAAAAGGTTTGTGCAATAGATTACTATTTTAGTTGAGAGAACAGAAAGAAATATTTAAAAAGAATAAAATTATGTAAAATTTTCATGTAATATCGGATTGGGTAACTCTGGTTTATATTTGTTTTGTTACCAAAGCAAATATAGAGTATTGCAAGTTGTACGTCGCAGTATATGTTTCTGTATGTTTTTTATAGGAACAAGATTTAGACCTTTGTCTTTAGATATTCCAAAGCCACTGTTTCCCGTGGCTGGATTGCCTATGATACAACATCACATCGAGGCTTGTACCAAAGTTCCTGGTCTAAACGAAGTTCTGATAATTGGAGCGTATTCCAAGAATGATTTGGCTCAATTCATACAAGAAATGTCAAGCACATACGGCATAATTATCAGATATCTGCAGGAGTTCACTCCTCTTGGGACCGCAGGTGGCATGTACCACTTTCGCGATCAAATACGTTCGGGCAGTCCGACGTACTTTTTCATAATGAACGGAGATGTCTGCGCCGATTTCCCGTTGCTGGAGATGCTGGAGTTTCACGGCAAGAAGCAGGCACTGCTCACGGTCATGGCGACCGAGGCCACTCGGCAGCAATCTCTAAATTACGGCTGCATGGTTTTGGGAAAAGATGGGGAAATAGCTCACTATGTGGAGAAACCCTCGACGTTTGTGTCGACTCTGATCAACTGCGGGGTTTATCTTGCATCTCCGGAAATTTTTCAAACAATGGGAGATGTGTTTCACGCCAATCAGCAACAAGATAACATAATGTAAATGTCTCGCTTTGTTTTTTTTTTACCTGATTACAGAAATGTGCAATGATTTGATCGTGTGAATTCGCAGGCAGCTGTGCTGCAATGGCAGAGATCCGGCGCACATAGCGTTCGAGCAGGACATACTAACGCGTTTGGCGGGATCCGGACGGTTGTTCGCCTTGCCCGTGTTTAGATGGTGGTCGCAGGTGAAGACCGCGGGCTCCGCCATATACGCCAATCGACATTACCTGGCTCTTTACAAGCAGAAACAACCGAGTCGTCTTTCCTCCACGAGCAGCGGTTCTTGTAACATCATAGGAGACGTTTATATTCATCCGTCAGCTACCGTACATCCGACTTCTATGGTAATATGCACGTACACGTATCGCATCAGGGACTAATATTTGCGATAATCGTGCGCATTGACTTTTACTGTTACAACATTATTTAGACCATGTCTAACTCCCTCCAGCTAGGTCCAAATGTAAGCGTAGGCCCGAACACAACCGTCGGGGCTGGTGTGAGAGTCCGGGAGTCAATTGTGCTGGCCAATGCGCACATACAAGCCCATTCTCTCATTCTGCACAGCATTATAGGAACGGGTACCAACGTGGGCGAGTGGGCGCGCGTCGAGGGTACTCCTTGCGACCCGAATCCCAACAAGCCGTTCGCGAAAATGGAGAACCTGCCGTTGTTCAACGTAAACGGAAAGCTCAATCCTTCCATCACGATACTTGGTAAAGGAACGAACTTGTTGACTCGATTTTTAACACGCAATGAAAATTATTTATATATATGTTGTTGTTGTTTAGGCACTAGTGTGAGCTTGGCCGCGGAGAAGATCTTGTTGAATTCGATTGTTCTTCCGCACAAGGAGCTCACGAGAAATTACAAGAACGAGATTATTCTTTGATTGATCTCGCGTCTGCTGTGTAAGAAAAAAAAAGACTGCTATTTATATTAACGTCGTGTATCGACCGCCGCAAAAGCCGAACGATCGGAGTTTCTATTGCCTTCTGATTTTTATATAAAAAAAAGAAAAGGTTGTGTAAAACTTCATAGTGACGCGATGATCATCCGTGATGACTCGATGTCGACGACGGTACGTATGTCACGAGGTGTACAAATGACTCTTAAACTATGCACAAAGTATAATTTTTTACCAACTCAGGAAGAAAGTCCTTCGTGTCATGCAAGTTCTACATCCAATCGAATATAAAAAAAATTACAATCATTTGCAAGATCAATCTCACAAATGATTTTAAATTATGTAACTGGACTAGACACAGAATTTGTTCTGCGCACGAAGGACTTTTTGTTCCGGAAATTGTCGTATTATAAATTGTGAAACAATAATTTTTGTGATACAAGATTGCTACAAAACATTTTATATGGACGTGTTTTTACATCCATGTGCGTGTGTGTATGTAAGTTGCAACAAGGAAGCACAAACTGTTTTTGTATTATATATATAAATAGTCGTGTTACGAATTTGTTTATGTATATAGCAAAAATATATATATATATATATATATATATATATCTCTATATATTTGTACATAAAATAAATAAACGTTTTTAAGGAAGAAATGACGGAAATAACGAGATCAAGTAGATCCACAGGCTACCCCCAAGAAGCATGCCGTAACGCGTTGATCCGAAGGAGAAACAGAGGCTTTTCCTCTCTACGCGCGTTGTCGCTGCGGAGAGAAAGAGAGAGGGAGGGAAGGGCCCGTTTCCCTTCCGGAAGATATCGGATGCGCCGCGGCGGAGAGCCGCGCGAGGATCGTATCGCGGCGAGAGAGAACGAGTAACCGGAAAAAAATCCTCCGGACGGAGAGAGAGTGTGTGTGCGTGTGTGTGTGTGTAGCAGAGTGGAGACTCGGTCTCGCATTCCTCACCGGCGGCGCTGAACGTTAACGTCGTGTGCGAGCGACAAAGAGAAAGCACCGTGGTGAAATAGCAGCCCCGCATCGAGTCGCACCGAATCAACAGGTACATCAACTGGTTGCGGTATGCGTGGGATGACATTGTGTTCGCGAGGCTACGCGGGTACGACACATGGGATTTGCCGCGACAGCTTTTTAAAAAGATGCGGCGGCATGCTGCGAGCGGTCACCGTAACGGAACGATGCGGAGACTACGGGGACGACGCGTCCTAGAGAAGGAAGATCAAAAGCGCGAAACAAATCGACGAGCTACGTGAGGAGGACGACGCGTGACGACGCGATTCGAAACGGGTGGAAAAATGCGCGTTCTCTGAAAACGCGCGGCAGCGGCGGCGGCGGCGGCGGACGGACGAGACGGACGAGAGCGCGGGCGAGATTCCGCGCATACCTGCGCGCTCGAGCGCCTACTTTCCCGCGAGCGGCGCGGCTACGAGGGCAGCATCCGGATCGGGAGAGTGATTTTTGTGATAGCCGCGCGCGCTCGTCAATGACACGCGCGGAATGCGCTGAGCGAGCACGCGATCTCACGCTGCGCGCTATACGCGGCGGCGCCGCCGACATTGTTGCGTGTTTTCCTTATTGCTACTGGCTTTTAAAAAAATCGTTCGCGAACTCACCGCGAGCGAGTGTGCGGGTGTGCGGGTTTTTGAATGCGGCGCAGAAGTGCGCAAGTGTGCGGATCTCGCGAGGGAGCGAGAGATGTTGTCAGTTTTTGACTTCGGATTTTTACACGTAACGGATTAATGAAATCCACTACTGTGCGATCCACGGTATATGCACAATTATTTACATCAGTATATCATTTCTCACAATGCATGTGTGTGAACACGAAAGATGTTAAATATTTTAAAAATATACGCGCAATCTATTTTTTAAATAACATTTAAGGCAAGAGGACCAATAAGAGTAGAAAAAATACGCGTAATTATATATTTTCTAATAGTAATCTTGTAAAGAAATTTTTGCACTGAATGATTTTTTTCCTCTTGCAGTCTGTCTCTTGTACAATGATGTTTCCCAACTAATGCTTTATACGTGATGTAAGTGAATGTCACCGCGTTATGTTCACAGTATTGAGTGTGTGTAGTGGATCGATAAGACTGAGATAAAAAAAAAAAAAAAACTGTTAACTATTCCAAATGGGCGATAAAAGCCCATTATGGCCCAGAGTCATCAGTCACATCAGCATGAATTTTTGCCCTTGTGCGATGTGCTGTTTAACATTATCTCATTAGCGTCTTACTTCTGCGATGTTGTTTTTGATTTTGCAATGGTATACGCCCTTGCTCATCAGACAATAGCACCACCCATTTTGTTTCCTCTAAGTATCACTTTCGTAGTCACTTCGCTACTGATTTCTCAGGTTGGTATCTTCATCGATGAGTAAAAAAACCCTTGCGTGGTTTTTATGTTTGTCATATTTTTGCTTCCAATTGTCTTTGCAGATTGTCAGTTTGCGGTGGTATCTTTGGGGAGCCAGAGGTAAATTAACGAAAACCACATTAGACGATTGCGATGTGAGTCCGGTGAAGAAGATTGGCAACTGGACCGTAGGCTGTGTTCTGTTACTCCATTCCACCCAAATCGGCGTGCTGTGGAGATACTTCAAGTTATTTATCCCGGTGAACTTAACTTATGTCAAGCATGAGGCAAGTGTATTTGTAAGAAAGAGAGATCTTCAATCAATTTCTCATATTGCGCGTTTTTACATCACAAGTTCTGTTCTTCCAGGTGAGAGAACTCTGCGTGTTGCGGCTGATACATGCGTTTTGCGAGGCCGCCCCGATGCTGCTTCTGCAGCTGTACGTGTTGCTGGGCGCTGCCGAGGACGGTGAGATAGTAGCGGGTGGGAAACCAAAGGAAAACGAGAGCAAGGACGGCAGTAAATTGGCCAAGTTGACGTTAGTGTCGGCGGGACTTTCCTTGTGGAGTGTGTGCTGGGCGGTGGCCAGTTTCAGCAAGGGTGCCGCGCGTCTGCGTAATCTCGAACGTTTGGTACTGACATGGTTGGGCGTGTTGGCGCAGTTGTTCTGGCGTCTGGGTACGGTGAGTGCTCGTGTCGGGGCGCTGGTTGCGTACGCCTCGTTGTACGGCGGACAGTGGCTGTTGATAGTGATGGCACTGCACTGGCTGTCCATGTTGACATGGCTCTTGCTCACGCCCGACGGACTGTTTCACGGTGGCGAGCGGTTGCCGCTCCTGAGAAAGACTTTTCTCGCCTCCCTTCTAGCTTTCGTGTACATATTCGCGTACGTTAATCTGCACGAGACGAATCATCGTCAAAAAATGGTTAGTAAAACGTTAGCAAAAACAAAGAAGTGTGTTTCACAAATACGTTAAATTTTGTGAATCCCCATATAAACGTCTCTCTGTGTTATTTCTCTGCAGGTTATATTTTATACCGTAATGTTCTTAGAAAACGGCTTGCTCGTCGGCGTGTGGATGGCCGGCGTTAATCGCGCCGATCTGTTGCCTCATCAGCATCATCTACACCCGGTTACTCTAGTACTCGTTATTATAGCTTTGTTTTTTGGTGGTATGTTTTTCATGGGCCTTTATTACAGGTAAATCACAGACACTGTGGTAACTTCGTCAAATATTGGCGAGATCATATAGTTCTAGTTGATGTTTTTTTGTTTGTTTTTTTTTCTTTTTAACATTAGACGGTCGTATTGTAGTTTCTGTGCCGTTGCAGATTTTTTCACGTGAGGAGATTGCGATACGAAGCCGGTGGGAGAATGACCGGTTCGAATCTCACCACGCTGTCCAATCAGGTAACAATATAATTGTCTTTTTCCTGAGAACAGACACCGTTGCAACGTGCGTTTCAACGTCCAAATTCTTTTTCAGGACAACGTGGAGGAAAAACAAGCGGATTACAACGAGGAGAAGAAGGTCGATATTGGCATTGGCATGAGGAAGGTGAAATTGAGCAACGGCGGTATACCGGGCGTGTTCAATTGCCGTTTTGCGAATCCGACCGCGGTTAATCCGAATCGCAAGAAGAAGAAACCGACCACTTTCGTGCCGCCGCCGCCGCCGCAGTCGCAAACGGGTGGCGTGATGAGTTCCGTGACGGCGGTGGGCGACTCGAAACAGTGGCTCAACGTGGCCAACGGGTCACGGCAGCTGATTCCGTTCTGGAAAAAGCCCATTTCCTCCTTCAACATAGTACAAGTAAATATTCGCGATTGAATCTTTTTCCCAATTGCAATTTAACGTGCCATTACAATGTGGTGTAACTGTCACGATGCAGAGCAACGTTTCGAACGAGCAGAAAGACGAGACCGACATGGCGGTCGGCAGTTCGTTGAACGTCACACTGATACGAGAGAAGCTCAAGGAGAAGAAGCAGCAGCAATTGCGCGAACTGCGAGCCATACAGGAGGAGATCAAGGAAGGCAAATTGTTCCCACCTCCGTCCGCTTCAACGTCCTCGTTCTCGTCCTCGCCGTCCGCGTCTAACCAGCAACCACCGCCCAACACGAAGCTGCACACCTCTCCGAGTTCTCCTCTGTTCACGTCAACGTCGATAACCGAGCAAAGCAACGGGGGCGCCTTGTCGTCCTGGCCGCCCGTTAAAATGCACTGTCTCCTACCTCCCCCGCCTTCTTCTCCGTACTACCCCAACCAACATCCCTCGAATTCGTGGAGAGCGGCGCCGCAGCGAGAACGAGCGGACACGCCGGAGATATTGTTGGCTCCGCGATGTCTGTCGCATCAATATTCTCACTGGTCCCCGCCTGGACACATCGGCGGCCACAGGTAATGGAAAATTTTAATCTCCTGACATCCGGATTTTTAGACGGACGTCAAATCAGTCGAACTCTCTTATTCGTCAGGTTACACGCGAATCAAAACGGCATCGAAGAAAGTTCCAAGGGTGAGGGTGAGGGAGAAGCGGGAGTCAGCGACATGGAAGGTAGCCAGGTCTCGTTGCCCAGAAGCTACACGCTCCCACGTGAGTTCAAGTACAATCATCCGAGCATCGCGCGAGAACGTCGCGCGGGAAATAACAAGGTGGTGCCCTCGCGCTTTTACTTACCGTCCACTAACAGTTCTGACGGTGAGCTCTCGTTGGCTTGTTTCCGTTTATATCTCGTCTCCTTGCGCGTTCACAAAAGCTCTTCTTGTGTTTTTTTAACGCTGACAATTTGCAGGCGACGTGGACAGCGCCGACAACGAGGACGAGACCGACTCGGAGGCCCAAATTCGAACGAAGATCAATTATCATCACGAGGTGGTCTTGCAGAGGGGTGGTCACGTGTACGAGAACAACGAGAGGAGCAACGACAATCTCAATGCGAACTGCGACGCGTCCAACGTCGTCGCGCCTAGCAATTGTTATCCAAATAATTCCTACAGTGCCTTGCGTCCGAGTCAGTTGTTTAGAACCCGAGTTAAACACGAAACGAAACTTTAAGTTATATAAATATTGTGTGTGTAATGTCGGCAACATATAAATTATATATAAAATAAACGTCACGCCATGCTTTTTGTATTTATTCGCGCGCTCGCGACGTTTTTTTTCCGACCACCAAGTTGCTCCTCTCGAGGAAACTTCCTGTTAGAAAAAAATCGTCGAGGCGAAACGACCAATGTATATATTTTCTTAAGACAGATTAGATTCCTTGTAGTTTTAAGCAGAAGTTCGCGACCGTACGAAGATTGTTCCAGTTTCTCGACGCGGTGCGTCTCGCGATTGATCAAATCACCAACTCGAAAACTAATGTTAGGAAATCGGATTGACGTTTCTTGCGATAAATTAATTGCAAAATTGTAAAAGCGTTTCGCGTGCGGAACGTTTTCGCTGCGTGTAAAAGGAAAATATTTTATGTACACGAATTGCGGGCTCGTGAGCTCATTTCCGCGAGAAGCACGTCCGATCATTATTCAGCCACGCGTTCACCGGACGCATTTTTGCGATGAGCTACCAAAATTATCGATGAGCGACGGTTTATTGGCTCACCGGTGATAATAGCGGCGTGGCGTCGGCGCCATCCCCTCGCGCACGTTCTTCGGCGCGGAGCGGAAGGAGCGAAGAAAAAGAAAAAAAGAGGCAGAGTGTCGAGAAGGGAAGAGAACAGAGGACAAGGCGAGAATGAGGGCGACATCGTTGGAGCCCGGAGAAGAGACGAGCACCGCTGCTAAGTCAAATGTCGAGTGATGCCAAAGTTAAATATAAATGCGGACGGCGAGAGAGAAAGGGCGAACGTCGCGACGCCGATTCTGGATCCACCAGTCTCTCCGTGGTCCACGCGTCGTGATCCACGTACGGAGAGAGAGAGAAAGATCCCTCTGTTTTTTTTTTTTTCAACACTCCCGATCTACAGTTTTCGATTGAGGTTCCTCGCTCGCGGTCGGTAGTTGCGAGAGTTTTTGCAGTGAACTCGTCAAACGAAAGAAGAGAAACTGGACGACGACTTATCCTCTTCCTCTCTTCCTCCCCTCCTCGGAAGAATAAAAAATCCAACCCACGTCTTCGCGAGGTCGTCCCAGAGATCGTCCCGTTGTCGGATCGCATCGGAGTGTTTCCCGGATTTGAACGGTAAGTTGCAAAAATTAAAATTTGTTCTCTCCGAAGTCGCTCGCGAATCTCCGTAGCAAGTTCGATATCAATGTAATCGGTTGGTTCTGGTATTGCAGCGATCCAAGTAATTTCTAATACGACCATTGTACGTCGATTTGCGCAGCGCGTCGAGAGAGTTTGATGAATCAAAATCCCCCCGCCAGAAGCCAAAGTGAATGAAGACCGGCGCCGCGTATTGAGTCACGGCAAAATTCAATTTGCTCAATAGCAACGTGCATAGTCGCGCAATACGCCGATGATGTCACACACGTCGCGATAGATGAGGATGAGGTTCCAATAATAATTGTGACCGGCAACTCTCGCGGTGCAGAGAGGCAATTCTCCGTCTCTCTCTCTCTCTGTCAGTAAATCCATTCCGAACGCCGACTATTTCTGATCATCAATTCGGCAGAGAGATCTTATTTTTGGATGCAGCATCCGAGGTCCAGGATCCAGTGAACCGTTAAGACATTCAGCTGGCAGAGAAAATCCTACCCTACGTGTAAATTTTTCTCCAGCGATCCGTCCGACAAATCTCTCTCGTTTATTTTTTTTTGCGAGGTCAGAACTTCTCTTTTTTTTCGAAACGTTCGCTCGCAATTTTTATTGCACGCGTGTATCAAACGTGCGATAAAAAAAAAAAATCCGTATTGGCGCGACGAGCTGTTTACGCGAACGCGCACTTCGGTATTTTTCCTAAGCTAACATGTGATCTTGATGCACTATGTTGCAGTCTGCGCGTTAACTACTCGCATTTCTCGCAAAGTTGGTAACGCAATTGTTGTTGTTAGCTTTTTGTTCTGCAAACACATTCAAGTTGCAACACAGATTAATTAGGATGAGACGTGCAGAGTGTCGGAACAAAAAGACAGAAATTTTCTTCGGAAGAGGCGACTTGGAATTATTTTTAAATTTCGCAAACTGGCAAATTTTTCAGCGCCAGGTTATTCCAAAGTCTCTTCATGTTTTACAGTTTCGAATTTGCGATCACACGTTCTTCGACGTTGTACGAAATTACTCGCAAAGGGAAATCGATTATTTTTTTTCATACTCTCACGAAAGCATCTTCGATGACACGAACGTCACGCGTGTATCTTGTCGACGTTAGAAAAATCATTTGAAGAAGAACAAATGTCGGGCAACAGTTTTGCGAGCAAAATACGCAACTGTCCCGGTGACCGGACGCTTATCAGAAAAGCAAATGTACCGAAGTATTTTTATCCACACAGACCCAACGTCCATTAGAGACGTTCTAATGGACGCACGTAACTCGGGTGACGTCTAATGAACATACGTAACGGAGGTGTGAGAACGTTCCGTGTGGATGACGTGCTTGCGAAAAAACATTCCTCACACCTGGACAAATTTTGTATCCGATGATGGATGATGGTCATATACACCCAGGCCTTGCTCGTACGTGATTATATACAATTGTTTACAATTGCGCATAGAATTCGTCCACGTGCGAAGGACGCGTGAAGGTCTTTTCTTCCCACGGGTGTGTGTGAAATTAGAAACTAACTATTCAAAACCATATTGTAAAAGTTGTCTAAGACACTGAGCGTTGTTGCGTTTAATATTTACATGTCCACAATAATTATTTCGATATTAAATAGTATTTGACCTCGTGATAATCAATAGAAAAAATTAGAATGGGCCAATACGAGGTGGACACAGGTTAATGTTTGTGCAGAGTAATTAAATATTTTATATTTTATTTAAACATCCATACGTTTTGACACAATTTGGTCTTCTTCAGTGGTACAAAATTCTGTTGTTAAAAATAATTATTTCTCTTCAACAAATTCAATCACACAATCACTTGTCTCGAATGAAGAATCACTTGTCCGGTCGTTGAGACGTTTGTTTTATTTTTTATTGCGATTTTAACTTCCAAGTGTGACAATTTCCGGTTGAAACTGGCGCAACAGTCTGTTGCAAAAAGCGTGATTTTAACCTGGTGTAAATGTACGTTTTTTTTTTGTTTCACAAGCTGCGTTTAATTACGTTGAAATGTAAAAGGCTGCGTTTTTTCACACTCACTGAAAATCTACACGGTCGCCATACATAGTTCTGTAGATTCTCTAGTTGGCTGGCGGCGAATATCAAAACCACCGTCGCGCGACACATAGTCGTCAGCGCGCGAACGACCGCGCGATGACGATTTAAGCCGTTAATTCGCGTGTCAAGTTTCCGAAGTACCGCGACGCGAATCATTGCGAGAATATACGTGTGTAGGTACCTGCCGGCACTTTGGGCACGCGTGTGTAAACGCCGTTGATCCTCGAAAATAGAAATAGCGCTATATTTAACCGGGCCTACGCTCGGTGTCGCTCCGCGAGTTAAAAAGCTCGGAGATTTTTTAGCCGGTCGACTTCCTCCACCTGGTAAAATTACCTGGGCAAGGCGAAACAATGGGGGGACCTCGCGCTACAAAGAAACCACATCGCGAGGATGGCGAAATTTCGTAGCGCCAGAGACAGATCGTCGGCTCAGCCGACCGTGAAAAAAAATAATTGCGGAGTAGACAAGTGCGGGTTTTTTGTTTTTCAAATTCAAAATATAATTTATTAAATTTTTTTTTTATTAAATTTTCCCACATTGTTTCGAGTGACGTCGCACAATTGCCGACTCCAGTTGTCGCTCGCGATTTGAGATGCGACAAAACGCAGATCCGAAGGCGATAAAGCAGATAAACGGTTGCCGCATTAATGCAACACGCCGGTAAACAGACTGTTTCTATCGCAAGTTGAACGCGTTCGATATTACGTCTGGTGGTTGAAAGTAAATAGACGGTCTGTAGAGAGAGAGAGACCGTCCATTTCCGATTGCCAAGATCTCTCCGAGGTATCAACGAACTCTAGACAACACAGCGAACTCTCTTCGCGCTAAAATCTTTACCTCGCGCGCGAAGATACAAAGAGAACGTGCGGCGTCTCCGAGCGCAAAAATTGGCGAACGAACTGACGCGACGTACGTTTAAAAGAAAAAATATTACGTGGATAAAAAAAAAAGAACGTCGTAAATTCGAAAAAAATCATTTGATGTTCCAATTGTTGTTTGGATTAACTCGGTGATGATTCGCTCGCCGAAAGCTTTCCACAAGCCGGTCTCCTTTCGCACGTTGCGACGTTCTCTTTTGATATTGCGGTAATTACACCGCGAACCGCCTTCTTTCTGTGTACAAGAGTTCATAGGTGCACGTACGTGCGATGGTAGCCTATTTTGAGATACTTTTGGCCAAGTGCCACGTCGAATAGCTGATGCTATTATGCGATCCGGAGTTGGTTTAGTTGGTGTGTGTCTTTAAATTCGCTCATTTGTAGACTCTCATTTGTCTAAAAATAATTCTTACTACCGCTGTCAGTCAAAAGCGTAGGTAGGCGCGCGTGATTAAAGTCTCGAAAGATCGGGACCGAAGGTCCCTGTCGTTGCGATTGTCGACGCGCGTTCGGTTTGATTGATTTTAAAAGCGAATGTGACACACGACGTGTGTGTGACATCTTCATTTATTCGAACCGAAACCTGTCTATTTTCTTACAGCGATGCTGAGCCGTGAGGCGCGAACCGAAGTGAAAAGCCGTCGGAAGTAATCCGAAATGTCGCAACAGCATCCGTCGAGGCCGCCTGGAGGCTCCGCGCCTCCTCCAGGCAATTGGTCGGGACGAGTTAATGCACCGACGAGCGCGCCCAGTCCGTTCAGGCCCGCGTCCCCGTACACGCCCTCCTCGTCGCCGCATCCGCAAGCACGGGGTCCTATTCGCGGGGGACCTTCGACTCCGGCCCATCCCATGTCACCGCTCACGTACCCCGGCATGATGATGCACCCGATGAGCCCGGTGCCGATCGGGATGCCGATCTCGCCCGGGATGTCGCCCGTCTTCGGTTGTCCCACTTCTGGTTACATTCAGTGCCCGAGGCCACGATGGCCCTCGCCGACCCCCACAACCAGTCAAGCACCAAGGCCGTTCATACCGACGCAGGTATATATTCACTTCTCCGTATGTGCGTGTAAAGGACAAACTGATATACAGTGTGACATTAGTGTAATGTTAAGATACTGTATAATCGATTCTACAGTATGAAATATTGCTCAGACATTGCGGAATTGTTACAGTATCGCTGAAGATAATAAAAATACTGCCGGAATATTGTAGAAATGTTACACTTGCAATATTTTATAAAAGATGTTGCAGAAAATATTATTGTATAATATTTATTCTTATAGATGATCCAATTATTCCAGCTCATATATGGCGAATATAAAATATAGAATTCCAATATCTTTGTGATTGGTAGAGTATTTCTATTTGTAGAAAATATTATTGTATAATATTTTCTACATCTTTTATTTCATATTTTCTACAATAGAATATTTTTACATTTATAGAATATTTTCAATTTATAGAATATTTTCTTTTATATGTAGAATATTATTATATAATATTTTCTACAACGTCCTTTATAGAATATTGCAAATATAACATTTCTACAATATTGACATCTTTTATATAGTATATTATATTTCAAATAGTATTGTATTATACTGCAGTGACATATATTACATACATTATTAATCTTATATATGTAGAATATTATTGTATAATACTTTCTACAACGTCCTTTATAGAACATTGCAAATACAACATTTCTACAATATTAACATCTTTTATATAGTATATTATATTTCAAATAGTATTGTATTATACTGCAGTCACATATATTGCATATATTATTAATCTTATATATGTAGAATATTATTGTATAATATTTTC
>QVOA01022398.1:0-16120 GCA_014825685.1 Pseudomyrmex cubaensis
TTTCTATCCGAGCAATAATTACGAAAAACACTCCTTAATACGAATTATTTCGATCGGTAATAACAGGACGGTCCAGGACCCTCTTAAATGTAAGATTTAA
Organism: Pseudomyrmex cubaensis; assembly: GCA_014825685.1. Taxonomy (NCBI): domain Eukaryota; kingdom Metazoa; phylum Arthropoda; class Insecta; order Hymenoptera; family Formicidae; genus Pseudomyrmex; species Pseudomyrmex cubaensis. The sequence goes on from QVOA01022398.1 coordinate 101, forward strand.
CTATGAGTGTTGGCTATAGATCTATATGCCAGTTATATTAAGGTTTGTGTGACTTTAAATAGCAGATAAGTGAAACCAAAGAGAAGCCTGAGAGCGATCATTCTATTGTAAATTTTACAACGCTTTAAGGCTGATTTTAGCTCTCTATACATTTACAAAAGTGGATATAAGAACTACGAAGCAACATCCACTTTCAGACGTAGATAATATAAAATGTCACTCGGTTTGAATCCATTTTCTGACGTAGATAATGTGCGCTAGAAATGAGTAACCGACAGCTGGCTCGTCAGAAAACTGCCGCAATTTCCTTTGTATATGTATTTTTATATCTAACGATTATACATGTATATCAGGTTGCCGTCTTTCATGTTCCCAGCGAAGACAAGTATAATGTTTCTACCTTATGATTAAACAATATTTTATAGTTTTTAAAGTTTTTTTAAATAAAAACACTTTAATGTGAATTTTAAAATACTAAAAACTTATGTGCTTTAACACACAAAAAATATTTTTAAATAGAAATCTTTAGAATTACCAGAGAATTTGCAAGAAAAATTTTCAGTATTATGTTATATATGTGTAATTAATTAATATATACGTATTTTTCTTCTATATCTTAATTTATATTGAGCTTTATTATTGTTTTATATATTACGTATAAAAACTTTATCTTACAGTCATACATTCTACGGAAAAGCGAACAAATGATATTAAACGAGCTTTAATTAACTAATTGTATGAAATTGTCTCACTGTTGCATAACATTATACAAAAAGTTTTTTGTATTTACATGTGCTATCTAATAGTTGGGAGAAAAACAATCGAGGTCCCATGGTGTAATGGTTAGCACTCTGGACTCTGAATCCAGCGATCCGAGTTCAAGTCTCGGTGGGACCTTGTTCTATTTTTGACCAGATTTTTGCACAAATTCACCTCAAATCCCAAATATCATTCGTTCGCAAATACTCTCCTGAGATATTTCATCGCTTTTATTTATATTAACAGTGAATGAATGACAAAAAAGTACAAAATCTTTGTGATATATCTCTCACTGTTTTGTGGTTTGCAAGAGTTTCTTCTCGGAAGATTTGATCTTTAAACATTTGGCAGTTAGAGTAGCTATCGTGACGACGGCTCCGATAAAAGACACAATACCGAAAACCACTAAAATTGCAAACCAGTTTTTGAAAGAGTCAATTTTGTTATCGCAATTGTAGTTATCAGTACTGTTGAGATTAAGAGCCGACAGATTAACGGGCTTCAAAGAGATAGATCTGTGCTTGTGTCTTGTGCCAATAATATTCTGTTCTTTCTTGACAAATCGGTAGGATATGACATAAGTGAATCCCTGACCATCGTAGGACCCTTTGGCGCTGGTGTACCGGATCAATAATTCGTTTCCACTAGACGTCAAAGGTACTTGGATGTTGTTGATGTCCCAGTGAGACGCATCACAGTAAAACCATATCAGAAAGCTGCCATTTATCTACAAAAATTGTTGTCGTTGAAACAGAAAAAGAAAACTATACATGTGTGTATACACATAAAGTTTGTTCAAATTTTTAACCAAATTGTCTGGAATCGGCGAATTTAACTTTAGTTTTATGTGCTTGTCTAAGTAAATTACATTTTTAATAATGAAACTTTAAATCCGTTTAATGAATTAAAATGAATCAAAATAAAACGCTCGCAATATAATAATAACGTAGTAATATAAAGGTCAAGTTCGAGCAATAAAGGTTTTTAATAGTAATAAAAATAATTAAAGACAATATATGTGTTGCAGAATACACAAAGATAAACGTTTCGACTCTAACTTGAGTCTTCTTCAGTATATAATAAATTAACAGATCAATGTCACATAAGAAACGGTAGAAAGTATATGACGCAACTCAAATATTTGAAATTATAAATTTAAAACGTTGGATGTAATCAACATGTTGATGGACGTACTATAATATGAGTCGTGTCTTACTTTGTAATGTCCATTATAGAATGAAGGTATAACTGACCATTGTGTGTGAGACATCATTCGAAAAGTCAAATGCCGAATGTTCTATATCTTTGTGTATTTCGCAACACATACGTTGCCTTTAATTATTTTTATTACTATTAAAAACCTTTATTGCTCGAACTTGACCTTATATTACCTTATTATTATTGTTTAATGAAAATATGTAAAATATATACAAGTAATACAACCAACTGAGTTGTAATTACCTGTACTCCGTTATAAACAGTAATTTCATTGCCCGGGCAATGATTCAGACTGTAGTTTTGCTTAGCCTCCGGCTTCTCATGTTCGAACTCGTTTCTGAGAATCTTGAGATGGATAGAAACCCTTTCCGTGGTTCTACCGAGGAACTTGTAGGTACACACGGTATTCGGCGGATACCAGCTCCGTGGGGATTTGATGTTTTCCTTGCTGTTGCGCTCAGAACTCTTGTACACAAACGCGCAATTCGCGTGTCTCATCTCCTGCGAGACACGCTCTTCCTGCAGAGTCACCTGAAAGCCGTTGTGCGTCACCGTGCCGTCCTTGCGAGCAAAAAATTCCAGGATCACGTTTCTTCCCCGCGAATAGATACGCGGCACCCGGCCGCTTCCGCAAAACTTGGTGATCTCGAGGATCTTTCCGTTCACGTTTTCCAGAAGCACGAGATAATCGCCACCGCCGCACGTGACGTTTCCCGACGATCGATCATCCCAGAGATATTTGCGTGTCGACGTCTTAATAAAATAGTAAGAGCAAAAAATAAAATCTTATAAAAGATATCGATTAGAAGAGAGTTTTGATGGATCTTTCGTAATAAGAAAATCGGCTGAAAGTAATTTTATTAAAATTGATTTATTTATTCTATTGAGTCATCCTCATTGTTTTTTTATTATCTTTTGCTGTTGTTCACCGTGTTCCAAAATTTACTGCTAGTAAATTTTGCTACTAAAAGTCTATAGTTTACGTCATATATTTATACATTTTCAGTATCAAAAGTGAATTTTTTGGAACACATTCACAATAAAATAAATAAATCGTTTTTAATCAAATTACTTGTCGATTTTTCTATCACGAAATTCATCAAAACTTTTACAATATGTATACAATTCGTGAAAATCTTGTTATGCATCTTATCTCGTTAATCAATAAGAATCATCTATTAATGTGCCTCTCCTTTTTAAACAGATTAACGTACCATCGCGTGGCCAAAGATTTCGCTCGGCCTTTCAGTGTCGCCATTGAGATAACGATTCGGTGCGACCCTTCGCTGATCCTTTCTCGTTATCTTCGAACCCACGGGTTTTATGCGAAGTCTCGGCTCGCTTGTGCCGGATTCGTACGGTGACTCTTCGGAATGATATTGCTTTCCTCGGTGCCGCTGTATCGACTTTTTCTCGTAGTGCCGTCGTCTCGTTAATTGTTCGCTCGTTTTTTCGATGTGTTCAATCACAGGGATTCGACTGCCGTGATTGTTTCTCGACCGATCGTCCAGAATAATAGATTCGTCCGCTTTGATGAGATTCTGACTTCTTGCGACTCTTCCAAGACCCGTGTACAACAATTGCTCGATTCCTTTGAATTCGAAAGAGTCTTCGCAATTTTCTGTCTGACAGCTCTTCTGATCGGTGTAGTTCATCAAATCGAAAACGTCGTCCGAATGACCACCTATTCTGAAGCGACCAGCGCTCGACTCCAGAGCGATTCTGCATCTGAGAAAGTTTTAATTTGCCATTATAGCTTTGTGTTTCAAATCTTGACAAATACATTTGGCAGAAAATTGGCTCGATAAATTTTATTCAAATTATTTGACTTAAATTAAATAGAGAGCTTGTAGAGAACAATTTTGATACCTAATCCCGCGTGGATAGACGCTGGGATAATCCGGCGACGACAATCTGCAGGATCTGCGCTCGTTGCGAACGATGCATTCCACGGGGCATGTTGGCGACGAGGAAGCGGAGTAACCGCGGTGACGCTCGATTGCCAGGCGAACCGGAAGGACGGAGAATTGAGCGGAAAAGATGACCGGATTCGCCGAGGCAAACTGAGCGTCCGACGACAGGGTGATCGTTAGATCGGGACCGCGACGCAGAAATAGCCTGTGAGATCGATATAACAATAAAAACTTAAAATAGGGTAGTCTGTGGAATAAGAAACCGTTACATATTGAAACTTCACTCATGACAAGATTAGAAAAATCGAAGAAAAGCAAAAATCTGTGTATGGAAAAAGAGAACGTACCTGGTACTATTTCCGGTTATGTGGCCGCAATATCGACCTGTCTCGTCGTCGGAATCGTCAGCGTTATCTGAAAACTGAAAATACGCTCCTTCGCATCGGGCCTTCTTCAAGAAGCCCACCTGTAGTCTTCTGACTTTCACCTCGATTACCTACAATAACGTTGCTCGAATTACATTATGTAAAAGAATAATTATTACGCACAAAAAAAAAAAAATTAAATCGAAACATATGTTAACCTGTGGATCTCTAAGTGGCGCTCTGATGCGCACAATGCATCGACCCATTCGTCCTGTCCAGCGAATCCAGCCGACGGAATCTCTGATAGTACGATTGCATCCTGTGATCAAAGAGTGAGAAACATATGTTTTTTTTTACACAAAAACGAAAAGTGTATAATAATTTTCGCCTTTCTATATAAACACATGCTGCTTCTTCTCGACTTCTTATTCTCCATTGAGATCTCGAAGATCAATCTCGGAAGCAAATTATTTTGCAAAAATGAAGAACAAGACGTCGCGAGAGGAGAAATGGTTGGCAAAACTATCGCCGCCGGCATTTGCAATGAAAACACGATCTTATTTATTTAACGACCCTCGATTGCGCCGGACTAATGAAATTACTCGGAGTTTACCGGCTAATTAATTGCCATTGATGTAGGCAATCTCACTGAAATCAAGTGTCGTTTGTCGGCACTATGTTCCGCCTCCTTATACCGCCGTCCCGTGTACTTCTACGTCTCTCAGTTCAGCTATATTTGTCATCTCAATTTTATCGTGCGAACGTATATGTGTGCACGCGCGCATGACAGTGTTCCGCAAATATGTATATACACACGTATAAATGTTTGAGATAAAATAAAAAAGTTTGAAATATATTCTTTTGACAGATATTTTTATAAAACATTTTTTTATGCATTTAATTAAGTAAAGGGTAGGTTTTAGTTTATATTTTACTATTTATATTTTTTTTTTCGAACATATATTGTATGTACATTTTTTCTTGCTTTGTTTTACCTTTCAAGAACTTGTGTAACGTTCACTACAACTATAATAGTGTATATCAACGATAGGTACATATACGATGAATCGTCTCTATCACGGGCGCGTGACATTGCATACGATTAATTACATCAAATATCCTCGGGCGGTTGCTGCCGGACGTATAATGATTTTCTCGCTACAAGACGCATGAATAATCATAAACTAGCGACTGCTTTGACGCATCGGATGAAAGGAAAACATGCAAATGATGTATTTATTTTGATAATTTTATCGATGCAAAAACATTTCTTCTCGCGCATTCGTGGATAAAAATGGGAAAAAAAACATCCTCGCGCGGATGGCTTTTATTTTATTCTACCAATTGTGAACATATATCGCGCGTGATGTGCGAATTATTTCCGAGCGATCTTTGATTTCGTTTATACGTTACGCTTGTTACAGAAGGGGATAGTCCGTTTATAATTTATTGTTCTCGAACACACTCGATCGTCGACAAATTTAAACGACGTACAGCACTAAATACATTGCCGTTCGATCTAAGCGAATATCTCATTACAAAGGTAATTAGTTCGTTCTTTCTCGGTGCCTTTGCCCCTCGTTAAGCTACGCAATTTTCAGTCTCGCCGAAGCTTTCACCGAGATTGCAGTTTTTCCTTAATCGATTATCCGCAAAATACTAACCAGTTAGAATCACATAATAGGAAATAAATATATATACATATTATATATGCATATATTTATATATCAGTAATATCTATATATATATCATTATATTAAAAAAGTTTAATTATATATCATTATATTAATATCATTATAGCATTATATATCATTATATTATTATGTGTTTCTTTTTTTTATAAAAAAAATTTATATTACGCTAATATCGTAACATAAATTGATAATAATCTCGTGTTAATTAATTAACTTATAATATTGATATTTGATGCTTTCGCGGTGTGTTGTATTAACATACAAAGATGTTTTTCGGATTTGAATCGCGTTAGTGTCATTTTTATACCGACGTTTCGTGAGCATTACAGCTCACTTCATCAGGTTTTAAAGAGCAACCTGATACAGGTATCAGGTTGCATGTTAACTTATAATATTAATTGTGTCAAAACAGACATTGAGCAAACCTTTGATTTCGGAAGCCCACGAAAGATCATTGAGTGACAGGATCAGTAACAAGAGCAGGCAGAAGACAGTTTCCGATCTCATCTTCGTCGCGTCGTATCACGGCGCGTTTTGTTTCTCTTCACATCCTCTTCTCCGTATCACTTCGTCTTCCAATTTTACTCATTTTCCGCTCACTATCGGCAAGCAGTCTCTTCATACAGATGACGAGCGGAATCAAGAAAGAGAAAGAGAGAGAGAGAGAGAGAGAGAGAGAGAAAGAAAGAGAGAGAAACAGAGAAACACATTTACCTGCAAAATAAAAATGTCGATGTCGAAAACTCATTATCCGCCGTTAGCATGCGATAACGCGACGATTGTTAACTCGTTAGTGCTGTTTCTTTTGACAAGGAACGAAAAAGAAACGGATTTTAACGATCGTTAACAGGACAGGTGATTGATATTACGTAAGGAATTTGGTTTTTCCGAAGAAATTAATTTATTTTTTTTGTTTTCTGCGCGCGCGCGCACACACACACACAAAATTCGTCTACGGTGATTTGAAATTCTTCCGGCATGTCTTTTCTTACGAATCGCGGAGACAAATGGCACAAAAATAAACGATAGGATAAAGTTGAAGGATGGTGGATAAGCGGAGAGAAGAAGAACAAGGTGGATATATACATATAAGCCGGCTTGTAACTCTGGGGAAGACGCGGTTGCAACGAAAAATTCCAAAGTTCTTTGAACGCCGTCTCGGGGAGACAGGTCACGGCCAGTGATCCCTCTCGAGAAGAAATGGCGTTGGTCTTTAAGAACTTTCCGAGATCTTTCCGTACTTGTTGGCGGGATAGCGCGCGCGCGCGAACGGAACTCCCTCGTGAAAAAAACAAAGGATAATCAGGTCTTTTTATTCCGGAGACGCCGAGGAGAGACTTGTGAAGAGAGATTCCGACTATATCTTTTATCTTCCGGTAGAAGAAGCGCGTCGCGCTTCTGATCGGTTCTTATCGATATACTAACCGGAAATGCATAAATATTGAAAAAGCAAATGAGAAACGACAATGTTATGAGTCGTTGCTTTTGGCTCGCTCGCAAACAAGTAAGATCAAAGTAAGAGATTGTGTTCTTTTCAATTATTCTTCGATTAATTGGAATAAATCTTTCTCTTTATCATAGGATTCTCTTCCTTAGCGTGATGTTAATTAATATTTTACAATGTAATTATTTGCAAATTTAAAAAAATAATTATAAAATCAAAAACCGTTTTATTTAAGAAGACCTTTAAAAGCTAATAATATCAATATGTATATTTACAATATATATTTATTTTTTTATATATAGTTTATATTTAATTATTTATAATATATGCTTTACCGACACTCGATTCTTGATTTGGTACGAATTTAGCGGCACGCGCACGCAGAGCCATTTCGTAGCGGAGTGGCACACGCAGTTCTGGTTATTTTAAGCAATTGTTAAGTGCTCTCACGGCTACACCGAAAGCACATTTACGCGGCCGTGTCTCATCAGGTCGTCGTGATTCAGCGGCGTGCGCGGGCTCTTATCTCGCCGCTTTGTCCGCTCCTAATAAATGTAAGGCCGCCTCTAAGGTCTTTCCCGAGCGCGCGTAATCAGCTTCATCCCCGTAATTATCAAAATCTCACGATATTTTACAGCTCGACGTTTCTTTCGACGCGTCGTTAAATTAGAGACTATCTCAGCGCATCGCTCTGTTTGCTTTCGCACTTTTCTGTTCAGAGAGCGTGAGCGCGCGCGCGTTTTAATTACGCGTCGCACGGTAATCCGTCGACGCTCTTTAATTTCCTATAACACGTTCGATAATTAAATAGGTAAGCCCTCGGCTAAGCGAGAACTTATTTTCCCGAAGATTTGCATTATTCCAAAATGGCTCTTGGTAATTCCATCAAGTTTTAATTACAGACTGTGTCCGGTGAATCTCCGGAGCCGATTAAACAGTCTAATTCTCCAACCGACAGGATTAAACTCTTTAATTGCCATTTGAGATTACAATATAGTGTAATAAAATGTTATGTTAAACGTTCGATTTAATCGGTTTTATCACAAAGTAGTGAAAGCATATTTATGTGCGAACATTGTAGTAGTACGACTGTAGTACGTAGTGGTCACAACTAATCGTCGCGTAAATAAAACGATCGAATTATTATACTACCTATTATGTGAAATACGTACACGTTATTAAATTAACATACACAGATTTCTTCATAGATGCATAAATGCATAGGTGCGGTACTTACCTGTATCAAGTTTCTTTTCAAATTTCTTTTATGAAGTTCTTTCGCAAGTACCACGTGTTCCAGATTCACAAAAGCATGATCGAGTTTAAATCACAAACTTTCCATTTCTCTCGTAAATGAGCTAATAAGTAATTAAGAAGAACGTGTACGCGATCAACGATTTAATACTTCAGGAATGTGAGAGTCGAACGGAATTGTCAATGTCCCGTGCTGTGTGTATTGGCCGACGTTCAAGTTCTCTCTGTGGAAAGTGTGCGATGAAAAACTTTTTCCACGAACGCAACGCGACACGTTACCGCTTTTTATCGGGGAGAGGCACACGTGTCACGCGAGATTATTGGCCTTTGTGAGCGGGCTGACAAATGGTCCATTCCATATGGCGCGTCGCGCACGACTGAGGCCAGATTTCGGTCCAGCATCTCCTCCTTCGTCTCATCGTAGCCCCGCTGAGCCACCCTTGCTACCGTGGTTTGATACATCACGCAGAATCCGCGCATTCTTCTGATATCGCTAACGAATCCTTTCGCGGTATAGTATTTTTACTTCTTGCAAACACGAGAGACACGAGCGACAGAGATTTAGATTTCTGATTATTGTAACTCTATAGACTCTAAAAAAAATATAATAACATATAAACGAAAAATTAAAATAATTTATATAAACAATAGCACGCGAAATTATTATTATTTATACTTCTGTTATATTTTATATACAATACTCTACGTTATATAATATTTTTAAAAATTTGTATGGCGTTTTATCGATTGTTTTAACAATCCCGATAGTGTAAAATATGAAATGTAAATGTGTGTTTTGATTCGGAAATTAGCAAAATAAACTTGTAATTTCGATTTCGAATCTTATTTCGAATTGGATTCCATCGGGGACAAACGACACAGGAGTGGTATATATACGGACGTCCACTGGCAACCAAACTTGAATGAAACTTTCTAGGAGATTGCTCCCGGGAGACTCATGACAGGGGTTAATACACTTTAAGAATATCATAAACGGAAATCATGAAAGAGCCAATCTCGAAAGGTGCCATTTAATTCGAAGGAAATTCTCACATTTTCGCGAATTGATCTTTCCGCGACGTGATAGAGTAAAGAAAATACATGTGCATAATATATAAAGATTTAGTCTCAACGTATTTTAATCTCCATTTATTCTTCTGAAAAATGGGCAGATAGAAGTAGATTAGATTAAAATAAAGTTTCAACATTTCAAAGATTCGCACATCGCGATTTCAACAAAACGCTGTAATAAATTCATCTGGTAAATCGATTATAACTCAAGCCGGAGTTATTTTCATTCCATTATTCTCTTTCGGACGTAACTACTGCTATCGATTTGTTTTAGTTCGGATTATTCACGTTGACGCCCAAGTCGACGTCCAAAATAAACCTCGAACCGAACGAAGCGCGACACACACCGCGATCGAGCGAGCACACGACGGAGATTCGATCGACGCGGTTGTTCGACGAAGGAGGATGCATTCTGCTGGAAAAAGAGCTCGACGTGCGAAGAGGACCGTCGAACTTTTCACAAACTCAAAACTTTCGGATCTTCTCCCGGTGAGCCCGCTCCCCAGATTCTGATCCTGCTCGCTCATCCCGCTCACGTACGCAAGGGTGGTTGTTTTGGCGATGAGGGTAGCCGGGATTCGCTCTCGCGGCTGCGGTGCTTTCGGCAAAATACGAGATCCGAATTATTGGGACGCTTCTCCAAAACCATCGCGATTTCCAAGTGCGACACGTATGAGAGGTCGATATATTGTCGACGTGGTCGATATATGCCACGAGCGTCCTTCCTTTCCGTTATGTCAAAGAGACAAAAAAAAAAAAAAAGAAAAAAAAACAGAACACGTTCGTTAGGAAGACGCAGAAGAGCACGGTATTGAACGTAAAACGTGTTCTGTTTTATGTGACAGCAAACATATACACACACACACACAACTTTCAAAATAGTCAAAGAAGTATTTACATATAAATATTTACATATAAATATTTACATATAAATATTAATTATTAATAAATAATTCGTCGAATTTATATAAGTTATTGATGAAATTTTGATTCTTATACAATTCTTTTACTTAAAGTTCTCGTAAATAAAAATATCTTTTTTGTATTAAAATAATTTGCTTGTTTTGTACATAGTTTTCGTACATTGTGTTTTTTCTTTCGTTTATTTTGTAAAACTAGAATAGAAGTGGAGTCCTTCCGTCGAATGCTTGTCGTCAAGTGATCATTCTCGTTATTGGCGGGATTCTATGTATATCGAGCGGACAACAGAAGTAGCTTGTACCCGCCGTCGCTAGGTACAAAGAGCACGCGAGGGATTCGCGGGACACCCCACAAAATTCCAACTGCAATAAATTATATTCGAGGCACGTGCCAGTCGTAGGGGTTAGCGTCGTGTGTGCTGTACCAAATGGCACTTTCATTGCACTTGCTCCACGGTCTTTGCATCTTGCCGAGTTTCGTCACCCCCAATTTATGGCACTTCTTCGTCTTATTTTTTTTTTTTTTTTTTTTTTTACGCCACATTTATTTATCGAATCTTTCTAACCTACTATTGAACAAACAAAATCGTTGAATTGATGCTCTAAAAAAAAACAAAATAAAAAATTTTTTAAAATCTAATGTTTTTTTTATTTTATTTCGATATTTATACATTAGAATTTTTTCTTTTTTTGTCGGATTAACTTTTCTCAACGTCATGATGAAGAGATACTTCATCTTCGGTAAGTATCTGCCCCGACCGCGTCATTATTCTCCCTGAAATGATTCGCCCTGGTGCGTACGCGTGAACGACGTGCGTGGGAAAAAACGGGGGGGATGAACCATTACGTCACGCAAGATACGTCAGACATTTTTCATGCTTTAACGATAACGTACACGTGGATATGTGTGAATAAAACCGACACGTTTCTCGATGTCTCTCTCTCTTTGTATCGATCAATATCCTAAATCATATATCTCGTTCAACAACAGATTTATGGATTTGCAATTTCCGAATTCACACAGAACTCGATTATAATTGTGATAATTATTATTGTTGCTTGCAAGATTTCAACCGCTCTCGTTAACTTATTGTCGGGTGGAAGTAATGCGCGAAGTTGTGCGAGAGCATCGTCGTTATTCCCAGACATCGCGCCGAGACGTTAGTTTCGTGTCTCATCGTGCGGTTGACGTTTAATTCAAAATCTTGTGTTCCTCCCTTCCCCCCGGACCAAGACCCCGAGCTTATTCGCGCCTTTAGCCGCAACGCCCGCGCACTCATAAATCTCGCAAAACTTGCCGGTGGCTACGCGAGTTAACCACCCACCAATTAGCATCTAGAATTCGAAGGGTGAAAGTTTTCGATTTCCCTATTGTCACAACAGTAACGCTTTTGCAAAGTGAACCTCCCTCTCAGGTTCTAATTTTAATAACAGATTGCTCGATGTAACATTTAAATAAGTTGAAGGAAAACTTCAAGGAATTTTTATTTTACGACAGTTTTGCAATATTCGCAATTTAATTTCTTTTTCTGAAACTCTGAAGATGTCGCGAATATTTGTTGATTAAAGTGTCAGTTTCATAGATTTTGCACGGAATCGTCAAATAACTCAAAGGTGTTAGAAATCGTCCGGCAGCTCTCTCGTAACAAATGTCTGGGGGTGAGTAGCAAATGGTCGGCTGCAAAACAGTGAGAGCTCCCCGCGGACTCGTCCTCGACAACGAGGACGTCTCTAAAAACATTAATCACAAGTCGCTCGATGTTTGCACTGTCTATTTCAAGCTTGTCTCTGCGCTCTTTGTCATCGACAGATCGTCGACAAACATTTTCGTCGAGTTCACAGCAGTTCTGATTCAAATCGGAGATAGGTAGAATCGAAATCGGTATACGCGAACAACTGAACTGAAACATTGAAACTAAACTAGTCGAAAACCCGATGTGGCAAAAAGCATGTAAATATTGCTTGTAAATACAATTTGCAGTTATTATTTTCTGTTTATAATGTTTTATCAAAAACTTATAGTATTTTATTTATACAACAGTTTGCTTAATTAATCCTTCGCGGACAAACATGGGTCCCAGACCCACTCAAAACTTGCGCATTGGCGTCTTTAGTAAAACTTAGTTTCTTTTTTACACTTATATATTTTCGAGGTCTACTAGAGATTTTTTCAATTTGTTTTTTTTTTTTTATCGAAGCAGAATCGTTCAATTCACTTTTAATTAAAAAAAAAAACAAAATTGGAAAAATATTAATTTTCTGCGGAGATATTCGATTTTAAAGTCGCGTGAGTCATAGACTGTACAACTAGTAAGTCATTTTTGAGGTCTGTTCACAAAGGATTAAGAAAGACATGTGTTTTAATACATACCTAGATTGTTTTCCTATTGCATGTTTTATATGATAGCGCACACACACAACTTTCGCTACAAAGTAGTTAAAGAAGCGTTACATAGAAATATTAAAAATAATTAGGACGGAATTTTTGACCATTATTTTGAATTGTCAAGCCATTTTTCAATTTAATCATTTGTTCACGCTGATCTTACAAATACGTCTAGCATGAGATACACCAACCTTGTTTTTTAATTGTATAAAAAATCAAAAATAAAAAGACTGAAATGTTCTTTCACCACACCCAGTGAGTTGTAAGAATTTTTTAAAAGAAATCACCACCATTTGTGGACTATCCGTTGTTGGGTCCGTCCTAAGCGAAAGTTGTGTGTGTGCGCTATCATATAAAACACCACAATGAGTTATAAGAACTCTTTAAAGAAACTATCATCACCTGTGGATTACCGGCTGTTGGATCCATTCTAATTATTTTGAATTGTCTAACCATTTTTCAACTTAATCATATAAATATTAATTATTTATATAATCATATAAATATTAATTATTTATATAATTAATTATTTATGAATAATAAGTCGGATTTATAAGTTATTACTGAAACTTCAAGTTTTACAATTTTACATTTAAAATTCTCATAAATATAAATGAATTCTAATAAAGCAACAAAACATACTTCTTAAAATTGAAACTTTTTAGACATATATATTTGTGTACCGTTAAAACGAATTTGTATAATATAGATATTTTTATAATATAGATATTTGTATAATATAGATATTTTTTAAATATCATCGACCTAGTTTACCACCGATCGTTTAATACGTATATCACACAAGTACCCACTGTATTCGTACTAAATCGGTTGATCTCAGTGATTTAAATGATGCCATTTAAGCTGGCATCGTTCACGCGGCCTCTTTCATGCGTATCGTATCAAAATGATATATTAAAATGTATTAAAATGATAAGCACGCGTATTAAAATAATAATCACATTTATAATGGCGTAAACATCAGAATTATACATTGAAAAACAAATTTTATTTGATTCGTGTACCAAACAGATGTACGGTTTAAGCTAGGCCATTGTAACAGGATATATATGCGGGCCATGTAATTTTCACCTTTCACAATACATCAATCAGTTGAAAAAATGTGTTACAGTAAACAATAATAGTGCGTTACTTATCGACGCTAGCGTTTATTTTTATTGCTCATTATTCTCATTAAAAGTAGATCAGAAAGAAATCGACGCTTCAAAATGTGCGCCCAAAGTTAACGCGCATTAGATTAGATAATAGATATGTGAATAAGTATGGTATAATAAAAGGTGTAGATTACTGTAAATAATAAATATATTCATAAAAAGAGTGTAACGCGATGATGACGATTATAAGCAAATTTAAAAATCTCAGAAAATTGCATAGACCCAGAACAAATAATAAACATTGCTTTCTCTTTTGTCTTATTCTCAGTCTTTTTAATATATGTATAATATTGTATAATATTGTATTCAATTGTAATGTATAAGAAAATTGTAATGTATAAGAAAATGAAACTTGAGAATTGTAACACACTCTAATAATGAATTCTAATAAAGCAGTAAAACATATACTTCTTAAAATTGAAACTTTTTAGACATATATTTGTACCGTTAAAATAAATTTGTATAATATAGATATTTTTTTATATTTTTTGTATATATAATGGTTTTAAGAAAATAAATTAAAATTTACAAAGCAAAGAGCAGCAAATGATGTAAAAGAAGATGATACCTGACTATAATCCATGAATTCTGATGCTGCTTGCTAAAATAATGTTCTTTTTTTGATAATTATATCTATGTTGTGTAGAAAATTGCAACGTTCTGTTTTCTATACCTTTCTTTTCTTCTCATTTCCTCATTACGACATCAGTCATTTTAAATTTCAAAAGAAATCAATCTTACACTCGCGAGTATTTACACACTTAAAGATACGCGAAATTAGTACTTTTTTAATAATATTTGATATTAATAATAGTAGCAAATAATGTTCTAAAAATATATTTTTTTACTTAAAAAATAAAATAAGAAAAGTTTGTTTACGATATATGTTTAACTTCCATGGACGAAAACAAACTTTGCGGCATCGGAAAATTCGATTCGTTTTTCCGATGCCGCAAACGTTAAATTCGGTAAAACATTTAAATCGTCGTTGTTTTTTTTAAAGAAATATTTAAACATTTAGATATATTTCAATAAATTTTTATTTTCCTCTTGTAATTATGTTCTTCTCATTGTTTGAGGCGCGAAATAGCCTCTTGTCTCGAACGCCACGATATTTACCAATAATGATCGATAGATGTCGAACTCGAACAATTTGAACATAAAAATCGCTTTACATTAGAGCCAGAGAGAAGCCTGAGAGACCACGGCCATAAGAGTTTTTGTAATCGCTTTTTGTAGACATGGTTCTATTCCGTGCTATAAGAACACCGACGTGATAGGGATACACACACAAGCGAGAACCACCGTGTGCGCTCGTGGAAGAGTGCAGGTCGATTGTGTATTTATGCAAGGTAGTGAAAATTACAAAAGTGAGCAAATTCACTAGTTGTTGACCAATAAAAGATCATAGATATTTTAGAAAATTTGCTTACTTTTGTAATTTTCACTATATTGCGTGATACACAATCGATCCCCAGACATATTTATGTTGATGTATGACGGTGGTTCTCGCTTGTGTGCGTATTCCCACCACGTCAGTGTTCTCATAGCACGAAATAGAACCATGTTCACAAAATATAGCACGGAATAAAACCATGTTCACGAAAAGCGACAAAAACTCTTATGGCCGTGGCCGCTCTCAGGCTTCTCTCTGGTTTTACGTTTTGAGAAGAAAATGGAAAGAAAGAGTAGTTACATTATCGACACGACGTAGTTGTGAACAATCGATTGCTACTATAGTCTGTTCATTGAGAGAAAGGTCCGCGGACCGACGCAAATTCGTCCGTTCTGCGCATCGCCCCTCTCCTCACTCTACAACTA
>QVOA01022432.1:0-12500 GCA_014825685.1 Pseudomyrmex cubaensis
AGCTTTTCTTAAAAACATGATATATGATATTTACGAGCACTTTTGTAAAACTGGACATAGCAAGTAGATTTTTCTGATCTTGATTGTTTGGTAATTTCATTGATTTTAAAATTTCTAAGTGAAATTTTAAGGTGTAGGAGTAGAGAGGCTGTAGAGACTAAACTGTTTTTTGGTGAAGAAAAACGGGAATAACGAAATGGGCAATTCTCATTTTTCACTGCCTACTGTTAACCAATGAAATACGCGTGTTGAAAGACGCGAAATAATTACTTGTATAGACAAAAATGAAATAAATCCAATAATCTTACTTCTTACTCTATACTGTCTACTTCTATTGTAGACGACCCTGTACAATCGCGTCTGTGCGAAGCGGCGCGAATCGGTCATTCCGAATTCGATCGCGACTCAGCGCGTACGAACAACAACGATTAGTCGTCAGCTTATCAGCGGAATTGATGCGCGGTAAACGCGGACTTACTTTAGTTATCGATATTTCAAGCTTGTGCGAGTCATTACTGCTTAAACATGCGCGACTGTTGGATTTCAAGAAAGTTTTGCGCTTGACAAAAAAAGAAATAAAAATAGTGAAATTCTATTTCAGTAAAACTTTGTACATTATGAATCAAAATTTTACTGAAAACTAGTGAAAATTAATTGAAGAATCGATTATGTCAATGTTTGTTTTCTCTCTTAATAATAACTTTCTCTCTCTCTCTCTCTTTGAAAGAGATCTTTAATTTGATATTTTTCTTGACTTCAAAATCGACCGCAGAACGTGCGTTGCAAAAAAAAAAACATAGAACCGCCTGTGTGTTGCACACACACACACACACACATATACATCTGAATATACGTTATGATGTTGACGCTGAATTCACGATCATACGAATCATTTCTCATTCACAACGTTGTGTACCCGGAGTTGTAAAACGTGAGCATAGAGAACGAATAAAAAAAAAAAAAAAAAAAAAAATCACCGAAGAAGCTGCTGTTGCTGCTGGTCAACTGGTCGCTACGTTATCTCGTTATTGTGCAGATCACTTTCTTGATCAAAAGAGAAGAGAGGAGAGAGAGAGAGAGAGAGAGAGGCAAAGGAGAGCGAAAGAAGCGAAGCAAAAGGGGACTAAAGATAATTTCTTATCCGGTCACGAGCGCTAATAATATATACAATTTCGTTAAAATAGAGTTGTTCTCTTTACATAGTTGCGTTATCTTCGACTGTTATTTAAAAAATACATGATACGAAATAAGAGTTCTGAAAATGTTCATATCAAGAAACTTTCATAATTGAATAATAGCCAAAAAGATATTAATAAGAAACAATATCGGCATAATAAAGAAATAATTACTACAGCAATATCAAATATGCAACTGTTTATCAATTTAGATTTAAATTCTATTTTTATTCGGATTGTGGATTTAAAAATATATTATTTATATTATATAGCACAACACGCAACAGATATTTTTTTTTATTGTATATAAAGGATTCGGAGGTTTTTTCTTTTTTTTTCTGTTAATCTTCATAAGTTCTTAGCATTTTGTCGAAATTCTGTGGTTATTTACATCGAGACGCGACGCGTCGCAGATATAATTTGGTTGTAGTCTCCGCAAAATTATTTCGAGCGAGCGTATTTGCAATTGACGAGCCTGTAGGTGCGGAAATATTAAGTAAAATATCTTGTTGAGACGAGCAACACGCATATAGCAAAAACATATAGAAAACTGAGAAAGACGATGACAAGAGAGAGAGAGAGAGAGAGAGAGAGGGAGAGAGAGAGAGAGCGAGCAACAAAAACAAAGCGAACGCAGGCACCAAGGCAACGCACAATGGTGCATCGACTCGCCAAAACTCGCGCCGGTCGACCAATGCGCAGAAACACGCGCGCTTCGTGTGTCTCTCCACGAAACAGTGAATACTTTTGCCACCCCCGCTCATATTGCATCCCCTTCTGCCGCGCCACCCGGTATATTGATCGTTCCCCGAGCGAAAATCGATCGGCAAAGCGCCGAATTTCAGAGAGGAAATATTCCGTCCGCCCGGAGACTCGTTCCGCATTTCGCTTGACATTTCTCGAAATTGCGATTGCAAAGTTAGTTTAGTTCAGTCTAGTTTTTGGTTTTCATTTAGTTTTGTATTTAGTTTGAAGCTTGCTTTATCGCGACAAGTGTTGAGAGCCTGTTAACCAAAAAAAAAGTTTCCCAATAATTGTGCGCATATGTACAAGTTCAAATAAATAAATAGTCTTCGGACTTTATTTGATTTTTATCATTAAAAGTTTAAATTACATTTTAATTAACTTTTTATTTGTGCTAGAATGTTTTACTGCTTTTTTTTAATTTTTATTACTTGAGCATATTTACACTAACTTTATACTAAATTACTATTAAGAAGATTGGAATTTGTAATTTTTACTTTCACATGTAATGCGTGACATCTGTGTAATAGAGGGTAAAACTACAATGGCGGGAAATTTCAAAACGCCATAGTTTAAAATGCACGCAAATAAATTACATATTTTTAAACATTAAAAAAGCACTTATTTTTGTCAATTAGTTTATTTTTATTGAAAACTTATAGTCAATCTCTGAGATTCTGTACTAATTTATTGCTCAATCTGCCGCAATCGATTAGTTCGAAATTTAAAAAATAGTTAAAAAAATAGATACGACACACAATTCAAGAGGGAGATTTGCAAATTCTTCTCGCAATATCGCGTTGTATCTAAAACTAACAAATTATCCCTAAAATCGCTAACTGTTACGATTTTCTGTTCGCGGGGTTCACAAACCCCCAGTTGTAGTTTTGCCCCCCGAACCCCTTGTCGTGGAGCGCGCGCGGGGTCGGACTGAGCGAGAAGCACCTCGCTCCAGGATGGATGGAAGGAAGATCAGGTGCCGTGGTTGTCCTGGCAACCGGCATTGATCCTTCCCCTCTTGTTCTACCGCCCTGCGTTCTCCTCCTACTCACCCGCCCCGTTATTGCTGCGTCTCTCTCTCTCTCTCTCTCTCTCTCTCTCTCTCCTGTCCTCTCTATAGCTTCTCTTGTCCTCCTCTCATTCTCTAATGCACTCGGGCACATACATACACATATATTTTACACACACCAATACATATAATACACGCGAATACCGATCATTCCTCTCGCTCGTTCTAGTGGCAACCCTCGACCCTTTGATTTCCTGTTCTCTCTTTTTTTCTCTTTCTCTCTCTCGTTAGGCTTTTCTCATTCTCTTTATCTTTTCGGGATTTGAATATTCAGATTT
The DNA here is from genome assembly GCA_014825685.1 of Pseudomyrmex cubaensis. NCBI lineage: Eukaryota > Metazoa > Arthropoda > Insecta > Hymenoptera > Formicidae > Pseudomyrmex > Pseudomyrmex cubaensis. The sequence continues at coordinate 3,267 of QVOA01022432.1, forward strand.
GGCGTGTATTAGTAATACACCGAGAACAACTTTGTCGTGCTTATCTTTATGATGATTTGTTTTTTATTTTCCTTTGTGTTTTTCTTTCTCTTCGGTAAATCATCTCTGCGGTTGCATTTTTGCGAAGAGTAAATTCCATTTTTCTCACAACAGCTTTAAAATCCTATATTAATTTTTATATTTAAAAACATCGTATAAAAAAAGAGATAATAGAAATCATATGGTAATTAACTCTAGTTGTGAAAGTAATTTTTCACGACAGGATGAAATGTGCACAGTAATAATTATGTTATACCATTTTTTGTTAAGTGAGAAATATTCATTATTATCATCTTAAGTAACAAAAAAATTAATAACATAATCTGCTTATTATCATTACACTTCTTCAGTCTCAAGTGGTACGTGAATGTCATGTTTCTTATGAGTATTTAATTTTTCACATTTTAGAATTCTCTGTTAAAATACATTTTATTAAAAACCACATTAAGCAGTAAGATAATTATGTTATATATATAAAAGTATGTGCGTTTTCTCTCAGTTTTTCGATAATTAGAAAGAGAAACAAAAGAAGAAAAGTTCTGTTTTCTTTTCTTTATATGGTTTATCTGTCCTTGCCTCTTTCAGTTTGCATCTCTTTTTTCGACTCCTCTTATTTTTGTCCAAAAGACTGTCAATCACATCTCATCTCTGTCACTCGACCAATGAGGCGCACGGCTGAGGAAGATTGAACCAAGCGAGATAGAGAGAAAAAAAGAGAACGAGAAATGTGTAGGTAAGTTTAGGGTTGAAAGAGAGAAGACTGAGTTAGTTGCGAAGGAGAAAGAGAGAAAGCAACGAGAGGTGGGAAAAGAGAAGCGAGAAGGGGTATTCGCTGAAGGGGGTAGAACTGGTCGTGAACAGAGCGGTTGCTAGGCAACCGATATTGTTCCCATTGTTGCGGGCATAGCGTAAATATTTGAGGCGAACTCGAGAGTCACAATACTATCCCCTCCTTACTTTCTTCCTTTCTTTGGTGTTTCCTTCTTTCTCATTTTTCCGAAAGTTGCCAAGATGATCTCGTAAATCCTCGAAAGCTCCTAATGGTATGTCCTTTGTAAATCACACATTAAGGATCCTCTCTTTTACTTCTTTTTTTTTTGTCAAAAATTACTGTCGTCATAATAAGTACATAAGACTAATTGGCACGAGACATTATCGTGTCTCTCTACTATTTTATATTTAATTTATTTGATTAATTTAACACTTGCAAAAAATTTTAAAATAATATTTTTATCCAGGAATTTAAATATTTGATTATATTAAATATTTCAATAAAATGTGCTAATACTGATCTGACAAATACAAAAAAAAAATTTCTTTATTTTACTATTAATTGCAATCAATAGAAAAGAAATCTTGATCCACTTTCTAGGATCTGCGCACAACTTTTGAATGAAAGTGCACAGTTTCGTGAGCGTCACCAGCGGGGAGAAAGAGAGAGAGAGAGAGAGAGAGAGAGAGAGAGAGAGAGAGAGAGAGAGAGAGAGAGAGAGAGAAAAACGGTGCCGGGGCGAATGTTTGTTTATAGGCATTTATTTCGGCAGTCCCGCGGGGACATGTAAACGTACATATGCATGTCGTTGACCAACACTGCTGACCTCGCGGTCGTGGGTCAACCTTGCCGCGGTTACGACACATTACGGACGCGGATCGTCAGTTTTCCCACAAAGAGTGCGGAGAAACCCTCGTTCTCGACCCGACATCTAATAATCATTTTGAAATATCCAATAAGCAAAGTTTTCGAAAAAAGACTTAAAGATTAAATATTATAAAAGATTAAATATTATGTGATTAAATATTATGTAAATATTTTATTTTTCCTCGATTTTTTTATACAAGGAAATTAATTAAAAACAAATTTAAAATTAATTCTTATATTTTAAATTTTAATTAGATTACAGTTAATTAGTAATTATTTTACTTAGCAACGAATTAATTAGCAACGAATATGGAAGAAGAAGTACAGTTAGTTTTTTATGTTGGTGTGCCATCCCGTTGTTCGAGTTTTCCACTTTTTTCCTCGCGCAAGCAATGCGCAATGGTCGCGACACTTTTTTGGTACATCGCGATATTCTCGAGAGAACTTGGAATTAGGAATGGTCAGTTACACGAGAAATCGAGTCCCATCCCCCTTTTCTCGAGTCACCCCAGCGGCTTCACACGTGGTGACGTCCGCCTCTGGGACATGCTATTGACGCGCGGCGCCGGGACGCCTCGTGCACGCTCAACTCGTACCCCCACGTCAACTCTCCATTCTTCCCTTCCCTTTCCTCTCTCGCTGTTCTCGTTATTCTCCAAGTGCGTCTATGCGCACCGTTATATATTATTATCGATTTATTACAGAGAATTAAATGAGAGAAAGATCGAAGGCTAGCTGTTGACAGTCTCATTTTCTCTGCTTTGTGAGAAAAAAATTAAAAATAGAAATTCTCTCTCATCATGTATGTGTATTTATAGAATATTTTTATTTATTTTTTTTTTTTTACAATAAAATGAAGAGAAATGAAAGCGCTGCAGTTTCATAGCTGTACAAACAAGATATCTAACGGACACACAAACTCGCGAGAGCGTTTTGCATCGGTTTTTCTGCGGTTTTTCGAAGATTTCGCACAACACGTTCCTTCTGCGCTCTGACCTCGTTGTCTCTAAAATTGATGCGGTTTCGACATCGTTCCATCTAACAATGGCCGTGTTGTGAAACTTTCGCAACACGCGGCGTAGTCGGTCGAGCTACGGCCGAGCCGAGGTCTCAGGATGATTTTGCAACTGCCACGCGAGTTTGTTCGTTCGTTTGTTCGTTCGTTCTACTTGCGTTCTACCTTACCGGTCGTCCTGGACTGCGCACTTTCACGTTCGAGAAAAAGCACTGACCACCGCATGCAACCACGATCACTTTGCGATCGAAAAGACGACAAATCTCTATTGTGAAATACAGAAATTGATCGAATTTTTTTTTTTTTTTTATTAAGAAGATACAAATATATGGAATTATTTGCTTATTAAAAAAGAAAGAAAATTGAATGTCGCGATAGATGAAGCTCTTATATTTTAACCTATATTTTAACTTTTACACCTTGACATTCGACGGCTTGACAACGAAAGTTAGTATTTTCTCTTAAGCTCGATATTACGCGCGAGAAAGAGGAATATTTTTCATTGAGAGTTTCAAATCCTCATAAAACGGCCGAAGGATAATACGGTCGGCATGTCCGCTTATATCTCCACCTACAGAGGTCGCTCGGCTGACGAGAAATGTGGGTCAGCCCTCGTTCTCCTTGGAAGGCTTGTACGTCATGAATAAATAGACATTTCGTGTGCCGCGCTTTTGAACGTAACGCAATATGAAAAAAATCATGGAAGATAAAAAAGATGATGTGCGAAATAAAATAAAAATGATTAAAAAAGAAGAAAATAAGAATTGAAGAAATCTCTCAAATTTTTTTAAAACTTTTCCATAAAAAATGTATAATTGGATATTTTACTTTAAAGACAACACCAAAAATTTTTTAACAGTCAACTCTTAAAAAAAAAAAAACAATTGCTTTTACCCTCCGTAATGTCACGACGAGAGTGACGTCACGGCAGGAACGGCCGTGATGACGGCCGTCCATTCACGCAATGTGCAGGTGTATCACATTCGCGTGCAAGGTACATACATATATGTGCAGAGGTGGTATGACGAATCGCCGCGGAATTTTCAGCCCGCGTCACTTCGTCGTCGCGACGCGTGGCGTCGCCTTGACGTCATCGCAAAGCGTTACATGTCTAATGATTGGCCTAAATGTATCAGTCAGTGATATATAATACAAACGTAATATCTAATCATTTTCTCAGTAGTAAGACAATTTCTTTTTCTGAAAATTATTTTACATTTGAAGAAGAGACTGTCTTGTAAAACTCAGACATTATCGCAATGTAAGGAAGACGAGAAATAGCAGTGACCGAGGAAGAGCGAGGAGATTTGTCTGACCTCGCTATTACGGTCCCGTTAACCAGGAGTTCGTCTCTTGCCCTGCCTTTACTTCGCTAGGATCTCTCACCGCTTTCCTTTTCTCCTTAACCGTCCGCTAAAAGTCATGACTGCTCGTAACCACTTGCTTCGAAAGATAAAGACATATCCGAGAAGGATTTAAATTCCGAAAATAAAGTCATAAAATATTTAAGATATCTCGGTGTTTTGCTTGCTGAAAGGATTAAACAATTTCATATCGAAAGATCGTCCGTAAAGAATCGTAATCTACATCATTCTTTTTTTTTTTTTTTATCGAATTTCAAAAAACATCCGAGAGAGATCCGAGAGACCACAAGATTAAAATACAAACTTTTTAAGATATTCAAACATCTGTCCACAATTCTGTAACCTACCCTAATTTCAACAAATTGGAAGTCCTAACACTCGTAGGAAATTTAATTTTCTGAAGTTCCACAGCTTCTATTCGAACAGATTTGAAAGTCTAATACGCTCGGACCTGTAAATTCTTTAATTTCAAAAAACTTTTTAATTCTTTAACGCTCTGATTTCAAAACTAAAAAAAAAAATAGATTCCAAAACTCCGCCCAAATGTGTGTTTTCGTTTCGAAACATTCGCAAGTTAACAAATTTGAAGAGTAATAACACATTAAAAGAAAATTATCCACCCGCATAGAAGAACATTATAATTATGTCAAAAAAGAACAAATAGACACTTCAGTAATAGCTAAACATTGTAAGGAAACAGAACATAGTTCTAATTGGGAAACAACAAAAATTCTAGACACAGAACAAACCTATTCTAAAAGATTGACGTCTGAAATGATACATGTGAAAAAACAAAACGAGGGTTTGAATTCAATGACAGACACTGAGCTATTACCAAATATATATTTACCAATTATAGATAATTTCCAATACTGATACACACACACATAGATAGAGTATAATACATCGAATTCAAATCCTTAGTCAGTTGTAAACTTCTCAACCAACATGACTCGATTATATCGTAGCAAAGTAAAGTTTTATTATTTGACAACCAATTCATATACAAACATCAACTAATCAATTTATAATGTATTAATTATAAACAAGTTCATTTGGTATGTAAAGAAACATTTAATTCATAACATACAAGCATGTATCCATTAAAATTTTTGCATGTAAAGACTTATGTTACTCAAATACAACGTACTTTTATTATGTCAAAATTTTTATAGATTGAAAAGGACTGAAAATAAAGTCGAAACGTCTCATATTCATATTATTCTGACTTTATCATTATTTCGGCACAACACCCTGCATGAGCTTTTTACTGCCCTTCTGATACTCATATTCCATTGGTTATACCAGAGAGAGCTGGAGGTCACACCTCATATCCCACTTGGAGTAATAACAAATTTACACAACATCTACTATAAATGTCGGAAATTCGAGACGATTTCGAGAAAAATATCTTAGAAACTACGAACACGCGAAGTCAAAATCCTCCCAATCTACCAAGACCTAGATTCGACAAATATCTAGATGTGCGAATTTAAACGACCCGAAATCCTGGCTACCAGAGATCCCGGAGAGAGAGAAAGAGAAAGAGAGAGAGAGAGAGAGAGAGAGAGAGAGAGAAAGAGACAGAGAAAGACAGAGAGAGAAAACGAGCGAATCCACAAGGGTACGTTGTACTCTCGGGTGAATGTGTGAGTCGATTGTGTACCGTGACACACGTAATAATACCTCCTCGCCCGTTATCTTCCTACACCTCCTTCCTGCACCTCCCCTCGCTATACGCTTCCCCATCTCTCTGTTTCTCCTATCCCGTCAGCCCTGTGTAACGTCGACGTCCTCCGGTGCACATTCCGCACCCGCAGCTGTGGACCGCGAATTGAATGAGCGCGCCGGTAGTCCTCGTATTGGACATGCAATCAGCGCACGAGGATACCGTGTCATTTGGATCTACAACCGCGTGTGTCATTCGAGTTTACAACAACCGGCCGAGTTTCGAGATTTCAAATATTCCAGAATCACGCGAATTCGAAGAGTTTCAGTCATTTCAAAATTCCGAGCACGAAGATTTCATTCTCGACATCTGGATCTAAAAGAAAAATTTATGAAAAATGTCCACACATGTGAAAAGTCAAAAATTCTTTAGATTTTATCTTGAAAATTTAGAAAAACGCAGAAACCTCAAAATTTGATCGTGAAATCCTCAACTTCGGTCAGTGAGTCGTGAAAGTTGCCTAGTTATTTTTTGCGGAATGACCTCTTGACGCGGTTAGCGATGCGTTGTCGTGGCGATTGTTACGGCACTGAAACGCTATAGTATTACGGGAGGCAGTGAGTCCACGGTATGTATATATGCACGTGGGCTGCTATAGCGCTGCACTGCGGTGGGATCGATTCGGCCGGAGGTAGGCGGAACCACCCCCGAGGGCCGCCCATCCCCATTTACAAGCCTCAATATACACCCCCGCGGCGCTTCTCGTCCGTATACGTCTGTCTCCTTTGCACTTCCGCAAAATATCTCTCGCGATCTCTCTCTTTTCTTTTTTCCTCTCTCGTCATCCCTCCCTCTGTCCGCCCGCCAACCCTTCCTTCTCTTCCTGCGACCCTCGACATCGTCGCATCGTGTGCTTTCTTGTTAGAGGGGGAGGAAAGAGCAGATTTCTCGCCACCCTTACCTACGGAATTTCTGATTTATTTTCTTCCCACGAGCAGAATTTCCGACTGGAAGAGTGTTTATTATGCAATCAGAATTTTTGCTAGGTGGAGATTTGTTTAACGCCCTTACACGTGCTTAAGTGGAGAACGCGGATTTGAAAATCTCTGTGAATATCATTACCGATTATTTAAAATCGTAAAATTGAACACATATTCTATTATTTTTGTGCTCCAGTTATGTAAACAATATTATTATTTTATTTATTAAGTAAATATTAGGTTGTCGGAAAAGTTTTAAATCTTTTTTGAGTTTTAATTGGGAGCTTTAGTTCAAATCTCTTTGTGACGATACAATCAAACTAAATATGCGCTATTTTGACGGATCTTTTGTTATCTTGTGAGTAGCGCCATTATTCCGTGGTGCCATTATTCGTTGTGGGATTTCTGCGGCTTTACTATATATATCGTCAAAAAATTTTTAAAACTCTTCCGACAATCTAATAAAAGATAGTATATTGAGCAAATAAATTGATCATTAAATATAAAAGGAACTTTTATTAATAACGAAATAAGAAACAATTAACACACCAACAGTGTCGCTTAAGCTTCGGAAACTCGCGAGCTATTCTTAAGCCGAGTGAATTTACGCAGTTCGAGTTGCGAAGGATGAATGTAACATATTCCAGAGAATCCTCCCGTTTGTTACATGCAATTCCGCATATATTTTGCGCCGCCAATGCGGAAGTGCATAGTTGTAACCGAGCGCGGTTTGATAAAGAATCGTTCCTTTCTTTCCTAATCAATTATGTGTTCGTAATTAAGATAATAAGATTTAAAACAACCATTTCGGTCGGATCTGATTGCTAATCATCTTTCAATATTCTGGAAACGAGAACTAAAACTTTTTAATAAAACAAGGATTGACCTGAAAAAGTCCCGGGATGAAATTTGCAAATTCATGTAATTTAGCGAGAACGTAATCTCTATTTCGTGAGGTGTGAGCGCTTGTTTTCGCTCGTCGTATACGCCGTGCAGCTGCTTAGAAAACATCGGCCACGTGCAGCGCCGATATTAAGGACCACCTCGTAACGCTTACCCCTTTCACCGAGAGAACGAGAGCGGAATCACGAAGTATAGAGAGTGAGAGAGAGAGAGAGACGAAGAGAGGGTGGAGAATGTACGAAGGCGACAGTTTGATCGGAGCCTGATACGGATTTTCGTGGGAAAAGAGAGGAGAGCGTTCAGGCTCCGTTAGTTTTCAGCAAAGCTGAGAAAAAAGAACGAAGATAGAGGAGGGGTGGCTCGTGTACATGTAGGGAAAGAAGATAAAAACGCTTCGGGTGAACGAAGGCGCGAGAGAGAGCCGAGATCAAAGCGGTTTTACGACACTGGCAGACGGTGCGATATTACTTCACCAACGCTTTCTACGTATTGGGAAAGCTCCCTGAGCTTTCTCTCCCATTCCCCCTTCACTCTTCTCGCACCCGTTTAATTATGTTTCGCTCCTCATCTTCTTCGCGCGCTCGTCTCCTTAATGCGTTATCTGTTCCGCGGATGCGTGCGTTTGGATTTTTCTCCGGAGGATCTCAATTTCCTGTTTCTAAAAAAAAAAAAAAAAAAATCTATTTCGCGCAGGAGTTATGTCTCGCGCACTTTTTTAACTTATAACAAACGTTTTTATCTTTTGTTAGGATGAATTATTGAGAATTATTTGCACAACAACGTTCAGATTTTCCGAATGACGTAATTTCATCAAAAAGCACCGGTTATTATTTACTATCGCGGTACGTAGCTGTAATGTTTTTTTGTGTGTTTGTAAAATCTTACGAGAGACACGCACGATTCGCGGCAGATTTTTCAGTGGGAACACCCTGTAGAATAGTGGAACACGTCGCCGAGACATGTGTGCCGCGTGCCAGCCAATGTGCCCGACGAAGGAGAGTAGCGAGCAGCCGGCGATATGTGGGCCTCATCAAACACATGCACACATACACACATGTAGAAACACATACGCACACACACACACACGCATACGTACAAACAGAAACGAGACGGTGTGGGTCGGCTCCGGCATAATAAGAGCGAGGGAACGGGATATAATACGGAGCCACCTCCGCTCCCAGTGGCCTCCCTGGAAGCTACGGAATGTACCGCCATCCTCCCTCGTCTTCGGCATCCCTCCGTCCGAAAGAGCCGTCCCTTCCTTCTTCCTTCCCTTCTTACCTCCTTTCTCTGCCTTGTCCTGTGGACGATTCTGGGAACACGAGCGACGTAAACACGTTAGTATATCATTAGATGATCGAACATGGCAACACAATCGCAGTTGAATAACTTTTAAGAAAAAAATTTGCAAGCACGCTTTAAAAAAATGCAAATACAAACAACTTGATTTATTTTGAATGAAATTTCTGTCACTGATATATTCTTAACCTGGAAAAAGTAAATTGTTACATTATTATATTCCTTATTCATATAAAAAAAATTATATTTAAAATATTCTTTATTATATAAAATATAATAAATAAATTATATTTAAAATATTCTTTATTTATTACATAAAATATATA
>QVOA01022432.1:17500-24311 GCA_014825685.1 Pseudomyrmex cubaensis
TATCTCTCCGCTCTCTTCTGGGTCTACCTGGTGCGCGATATCAGTGCGCGGATTATTGATTTCTCCATTCTCTCTCTTTCTGGCTTGCTTATATTATTTTCAAAAAAAAAGAATACGCGATTGTCGTTTGAAATAACGTTGAAATCTGTCTCGAAAAACGGAGAACTGGAAGTTATTTTAGTGTCTTTAGATTTTTTTTTTTAATTTGTTCTCTCCAAGTACTTTCCCTCCCTTCTGCTCATGCGATTTAAATATTACGTGTACATTATTGCATATAGCATTAGTACCATGACTATTGTTACATTTAATTTAATGGTAATAAAAATATTCTAGTAATTTTATTTTTTTTTATCGAGGTTTACGCGCGACAAATCAAAGTGCTGAAATCAAAATTAATCGATATCCGAGAACGAAGAACCGTTCTCTAATTGTGGAACTTAATTTGGTTCTTGTAGATGGCACAGTTGCCCGAGATGGAATCGCCTTCGGCCTGTCAGGAGTATCTCGTTGAGGCCCAAGAGGATTCCACCTCAGTGGATCTCGCAAGTACGTCGTCGACGACGATGACGACAACGCCAGTAGAAGATGCCGCGCGTCAATCCGTCAATGGGGACTTGCGTGAGAATTCGGTGATGGTGCATGAGAGGGTAAACGAAAACTCGGAGAACGGAGAACTCGAGGAAAGACAATCCAGTGATAATCTTTGTTTAGAAAAAGAAGAAAATGAAAAGAAAGAAGAGAAAAAAGAAGTGGAAGATCAGACAGTGGAAGATAAGGCCAATGAAGACAAAGAAGATTCGGTAGAGAAACTTCTTCAGGAACCTAAGGAGTCGATAAAGACAGTCGGTCCTCAAACTCATGATCTTGACGACGAGGAAACCAGGCTTGAGGAACCAGTCTGCATTTCCAGGAAGAGATCGGTCGAAAGCGATTTCCTACCAATCGACGAGGAAGTGAAGAAAGTGGGTCTTGAGATTTCGGAAGAGCAGGCGATGCAGCTGAAAAACGATATCAGGAGGCTGTCGCCGGTGCTTGTAAGCACGCGGGAGAGAACGCTTGGCGAAATATCTTTGATTTCGGAATCATGTTCCTTCAAGGACGACATCGATGATAAAACAATGTCGAAGAGCAGCAACGATAATCACGACGAATTGTCGCAGGAGAACGAGATTCCGGTTACCAAGAACCGTGCGGAAAAAGATGTCGACGAAGCGAAACAGAAAGCTATTGCCAAGGTTACCGCGAGTTCTCCGGCAGAGTGCACAAGTTGCGACGGTGCACTCGAGATCATCTCGGATCGCGAAGAGAGAAAGACAGTTGAGTGCGACAGTCAAGAGAAGATATTCGATGTTGATTCTTCAGTGTCCTCAGGGTGCGACAGTTTCAAATCGACGGAATCGAATCAACATGACAACGTCAGTGATATCGGGAGCGCGTCTGACGTTTTGATTGAAAAGTGCGTCGACGAAACGACGAGTATTGTAGTCTCAAGCCCCGTCTGTCGGCGTTTGTCGGTGGTGCTAAATCGCATCGACAACGTAGACGTGATAAAACCGAAAGAGGATGCCGTTGAAAAAGACTCAATGTATTCCGAAAGAAAAAGAAATCTTGAAGAGGAATACAGCTCGTCAGATAAGACTCCCTCGAAGAAACAGCGGTGGCATAACGACACTTCGCCGATGACTAGATCAAGGACAAGCGAGATGATGGAACCTGTCCGTAGTCCAAATAATCTGGTTTTGAAGAAGTGCAAAGTGGTGCTAGAACGAATCAGCGACGAGAAACAATCTCAATCGGTAAAAGCCGATGAAACCGGTACTACTTTGCAGAAACTTGAGAGAGAAGGATCCGCGCCGGTGTCCGTAATCGGCCAGTTGGAGGAAGACGAAGAGGTGGTGCTGGCGGGTGCTTCGCTTTCTGGCGAACGAGATCAAGTGTTCAACGAACTGGACTCCTCGGAGACGATGCCAAGTTCGCCGGAGGAGATGTCGGAACCAGCAATGGACGTCGTCGAGAGTGTCGACACAGAGACGGAAACTGAGACCGGCTCCGACAGTTCGGAGGTGTCGCCTATCGTGAACATTCGGGAATTGCGCAACGTCGACATAGCGTCCGATCAGTTGCCGTGTCCAGAAGCGGAACCGCTTTGCTGCGTGGAGACGATGGCGCCGATTATGACAAGGCTGGAGACCGAGCGACCGGAAACTTACACCGAGGATTCCGCCGAGAGTTTGGCTCTGACAACTGGCGCCAGAGACGACGTTAGATCTGATGGGAGCGATTCCGGTCTAGGTAATGAAATTCCTGGTGATCCTGGTCCCACACCGGCCCCTGAAAGCGATTCCGAAACCTCTTTTCTCGATAGGCTGCCGGATGATATCCTCTCCGACAAAGAAAAAGGTGAGATTTACTTTTTTCTTCAAATTGTCTCTCTAAAGTATTTCATTCATTCAGTATCTAATCAATTACTAAGGAATATTCGCATAAAGAATATGTTGTGTTTTATTCTTCTATTGAAAATATATTATTGCAAATTAAAAATAAAATGATGAGTTTCTATCATTACTATTAAATGAAGAATTGATAAATCTAGACAACCAATTACGAGAAGACCGGTTTCCTTTCTAAAAATCTGTTATTTTTAAATTACAAAAGTTCTAGGATTTGACAGCAATTTCCCATGCCAGTTCAATCTCGCAATTGCTGGTCGAAACTCCGAGCGAGCAAGCGAGGAGAGCGCAACTCGATAAACCTCGCATTAATTGTCAACACGCGATATACTAGGTGTTCCAGAATCGATAGAATTCTAGATTATGACGAGACGCATGATATTATTTTTGTTGATAAAAATTGATTAAAATCTTCGGGAACATAAAATATTGAGCAATCGACTCGTGCTAATAATTAAATCGTTAATAATTAATATTTCATTTCAGTAAAATTTACTTCAAATTAAAATTGTTGCTTCGCAATTTTTTTACCGACTAAAATTCAATTTAAAATTCAATTTAAACTTTTTTCACTGTAAAACAATTTTTTTTATTATTTACATTTCTTTTTTCAGGCATGAACCAACTGGACAACTTCGCGACGTCGTCGGGCGCGACCGGGATACCGGAACAGCCGCCCATGACGAGCTTTCGACCACTGCCGGCTAAGAGCAATCTAAAGCGCAGATTGATCGACTGCATGGAGAATGATGAGTCCCGGAGCAACACCGAAGAGCCTGTGAAGAAGAAGCGCAATATCCATTTCGACGCCGTAACTGTTTATTACTTTCCAAGGGCGCAGGGTTTTACCTGCGTACCTTCGCAGGTGAGAACAATTATGTACTGAGAAAATTAACACCTTTCTTCTCTTTCTTAAGATAAATAACTTTAAAAATTGTAGTCGGATTCGTGTAAAACATGATTGATTATCCTTGTTTCAGGGCGGCAGCACGCTCGGGATGAGCGCCACACACACACACGCCGAGAGATTCTCATTATCGGAACACGCCGCCGAACAGAGGCGAATTCATCGTGCCCGCTTGGCGCAGCTGCGCTCCGAGCGCAACTGCGCGATCAACTGCGTGACCGAAACGGCGTCCAGCTCGGAAGATCCGAGCGACGACACCGACGAGGAGCCGAGCGATAATGAGGATCTTGACATCGATAGCTACTACTTTTTGCAACCGGTGCCGACGTCGCAGCGTCGGGCGCTGCTTAGAGCGGCCGGTGTCAGAAGAATAGATGCCGTTGAGAAGGACGAATGTCGTGACATCCGGGCGAGCAGAGAGCACTGCGGATGTGGTTGTAAGGGATATTGCGATCCTGAAAGCTGTCCCTGCAGTCGAGCCAATGTCAAATGTCAAGTAAGTTGCGGAATTAATCTCGTCTAATGAGATTTATCTGATTGCAATCTCGAAACTGATATGATCTTTCGACTCAATTCACGATTTCCAGGTGGATCGACCTGGCTTTCCTTGCGGCTGCACGCGAGACGGTTGCGCGAATAGCTCCGGCAGGATCGAATTCAATCCTATACGAGTGCGAACGCATTTTATTCACACTCTAATGCGATTAGAATTGGAGAAGAAACAACGCGAGGAAGAGGGTAGCGGCGATCACGATCAGACGGACAATCAGGGCCAAAGCAATAGAAATGGATCATTGAGGAATATCGGTTCCCTCGGCTCTGTGATGGACACTGCCGGTAACGGCGACGTGTGTACAATTCCAGGACCTAGGAGCGGAAATGGAGGCGGGGGTGGATTTACAACTCTGCACTACGAGACGAGTCATGACGGCGGCATAGTTACGGCCGGTTGCCAGCCGGAAGTGCCCGGTACGCGAGAGGACAGTCTGGATTTGTACGCAATCAGTGACGATTGTTATCCGAGCGAAGATGCAGTAGACGGCAGCCAATCGATCGTACAGCGAAAGCTGCATCCAGAGTTCAGCCAAGCCTTCCAGAGCTTCTCGCCGGGTGGCGCACAAAGCCCCGGTGGCAATGGTGGCGGTATGAGCTTCCAACAGTCTTCGTATCAGGATTACGGCTCGCCGTATGCGGGCCTCCCGTCCACGTCGCGGGTGCCACAGTTTCAACAGCCCCAGTTCCAATCCTCGGCACCGCCCAATCCGGCCGCGTTTTCGCACTACGGACCGTACGGCGCGGCCCAAAACACTGCAAGCGCCGGTCTTCAGAGTAACTGTGCCGCCCAGGTGCACCAGGTGCCACCTCCGGGTCAGCAGCAACAGCAACACTCGTCTTACGAGACGGCAGTGTTCGCGCAAGATGACGCCACGAGTACCGCGCAGTACACGAATTTAACTAATTCGGTACAGCCGATGAATGCGAGTGTCGTGCAGCAGATGCAGAACAAGCTTGAGCCTTTCTCGGAACTGCTCAGCGGTAGATATTCGTACTACGGCGAGATGCACGAGCCGCAACAACATCACGGTACTTATAGTACTCACGGAACGACTTCGAAGATTGCGGAATTAATCGAACCCGGCCAAGTTACCGGCGAGCAACAGTCCGAGAACACGTCCGAGGATTGCGACGAAAACTTCGGCGAAATCATTAAGAAATCCATGGTGGAGACCGTATCTGCCTAGATAAGAGAGCTCTTTAAATTGGGTTAATCCTCACGATGAGCTCGGGGACGATAAAATTAATCGGTTCTCAGCGCTCGGAACCTCCGCTTCTTTCGAGCTTTTCGTCCAAGGAGCACGCCCAAATAGAAAGCCCTTCGTCCAAGGCTGTACGAAATATATAAAAGATTTCATCGAGTACAAAAAGGTGCTCGTAAGTTTGGAGACTCGGTTTCTTCGAAGCCTGAGAAGGTTGGAAACCTTCGAATTTTGTCGCGATAGATCTCGGAACTTCTTTCGAGGATAATTCAGACGAAGGCTTCCGGAGGTTGTTATTGGCGGTCTTCACCTCTCCGCGCGACAAATAACGGGTGAACGCAACGCCCTCCGAAGGAGAAGGAAGGTCTCCTGGGGCCAGAACATCAGACTGACAGCAGATCTCGCGCGACAGGAGGTCGTCGTTTTAGGAAATTTTACGGCTATCACGTATGCGTCCGCCCGGGATGGAGAGTCTCGTGACGTTATCGTTTTGGCGTCCTCTCTTCGATTTATATGGATCGATATAGTATAGTTTGATGGGTCAGCCAGCTCCACGACTTGGAAAGATCAGTAGAATCTTTATATAGCAATCGAAAGAGAATTTGTAGTAAAAATGAAAGAAATGTGATTCTAGAGATCGTGGAGTCAAATGACTTGATTTAGGGTGACGATGACGTGATTAAGCGAGACGGAGGATCTGGGTCCGATCGGAGAAAACGGATAGATAAGATTCCGTGGATCTTGAGTCTTCGTCGGGATTTCTTTTAAGATTGATCCGCGAGCAATTTTATCGGAAGAGATTTAAAAACGAGGTTGTGACCAAGAAATAACATGGGATCAGCTTTAGATTGCAGTTTAATAATACCTAACTTTAATACCTTAAGCATAGGGCCAATCGACCGGAAGCGGGTCGCGTGTCTTTTTAAACAAAAGCTTCGAATGTTATTGGAGTGGGCGAATGCGTTCGCGAATGTAATGCAGTTGACTTGGGACGAGTCTGCGCTTGCTCTAAATTCGAGAGAACCACTCTTTAAATGTTACGACTAGTATATAACTGTATTTTATACTTTATATACGTATACATATAAATATTGTTATTGCATTTTTTTCTTTTACATAATTAAGGTTTACATATTTTTTTGGGGGGAGAGGGATTTCTTATCTTGAAGAAAGCGTGTAAGTTCAGATGAAGTTGATAAGCTGATGATTTTTCTTTTTTAGATTCTTTCTCCCTCATTATCTTGTAACAGCTGTTCTCCAGCAATGGATGCTCGTCGCCACACTGTTTAGAAATTATATAAATCGCTAGAAATGAATCGTATTTCACACACGGTATTTCACACCAGCTGGTGCGACACTCATGTCCTTTTGATGGAAAACGGTCGACAATATTTTTTTAGTAAATAAAACTTTTATTTAAATTTAGCTTGTAATTTTCTAATGTTATCTTTGACTCGTTAGCGTTGACGAACATTGAAATCATGAAAATTCCCTCACTAAGTGTGTGAATCAAGCTCGCTGATTAGTTAAACAGTTTCGGATCTCTCGAATCTTTAGAGCCGCCGTGTTTAAAGTCGTCTTTTTAGAGCGACATTTTCAAACGTAAAGCGAGCAAAGAAATTTTTTGCCGATCGCCGTTTCGAAAAAGACGGAGACAGAAAAAAAAAAAAAAAAAAAAAAAAAAAAATTAAAAAACA
>QVOA01022434.1:0-18156 GCA_014825685.1 Pseudomyrmex cubaensis
CATCATAATATCGCATATCGATATATATATCGCATATCGATATATCGATCTTCTTTTTGTTTCTAATTGCCGATTCCAGCAAAGTGTTAAAATTTGATTAACCAAAAAGCCCCGATTCATCCCGATGCAACTTTATCGGCGCATTACCAGTGATGCAATTTTCGCTTTACACTCGGTAATTAATGGCAAATTTGCGAGTTTGCCTTCGCGAAAAAAAAATTGTATAGTAAACAACCGATAAAATATGGAAGTTGTACATGGGACCGTCAAATCCTCTTGTATTTTTAGATAATTAAAAATAGAAAAAAAAAACATAATGTCTAACGCGGTTTTCTACGATTGTTCCTGGTTTACTTTGATTTATGCTTGCAAATGGTGACCATTTTAATTTCTTTAACAAACTGGCGTATACCACGTGAAAGACATCATCCGGCGCAAAATATACCGAAGTCGAAGCTTTAAAAGGCACGGAGGGAAAAGCGAGCTGGACGACGTAGGAAAACTGAGATAGAAGTGAAAAGCATGAAAGTGGGCCGCGAGAAACATCTCTGTGGCCACACCGAGACTTTGCGCACATTTCTTCTTGCGTCGGTTCAGTTTTCCGGTATAGCATTTCCGGTTTGCGCGGTTTGCCGACCTAAGCGCGGAAAAACCGGACGAAACGCGTATACATATCGCGAAAAGAAAAGTAGACAAGAGAAATTTTTCTCTTAATTACATGCGGTAAAAAAACTAATGTAAAAACTATTTAAACACGCGCGCAAGAATGAAAATTTACTAAAGTATATATTACTTGTACAAACTTTGATTAACAAATACAATACAGTAAAAGTAGTGAAAATACTTGCTGACTAAAGTTTTACATTAAAAAAAAATTTGTAGTAAAAATTAACCAGAAGTAAGCACGATGTTGCTTCTTCTATTAATTTGTAACTTTTAAACTACTGTGCGTTAAATCTTTGATCATCAATATATCCGCAAATTTAATATACTCACACACACACACAAAATTTGAGAAAATAATTCGTATGGTATATTCACGCACAAATACACAATTAATTAAAATCATCATGGCTATTATTAGAAATTTAATAGTACAATATCCCAGGTATTGTTAATGAAAATTAATACTTCATAACGTATGGTATTATATCCAATCCATATATATGTAGATTTTTAGTCGCGGATTTATTGTTAGTATAAACGACGTTTAATCAATCGATTGCTCAGGTGACCGAGCTCTATTGCATATTTATTGCGAAAATACAAATATAACGGAGCAAAGGGCGTAAACGCGCGGACGACTCTTAAATTCTCTCGCTGATATGAATTTTTAATTTTCCTGTGCTTTACGACTGGCCATTAAAATACAGCAAAGAAGGGTGAGGAGAGGGCATGAGGGGATGAGAGAAAGAGCGGAAACCGTGGTCTCGAAGGCGGAAGCGCAAAAGAAGGCGAATGTATAGAGCCTCGGGGAATCCCCGACGGAGTTATATTTTTCTCCGCGAGCGGCTCTCTCTCCAGCTACGTAGCGCGATTGCCCTGAGATATGCGATTACGCGAATTTATTGGTGTATAATACCTCCGGGCTGAAGGAGAAGAAGAATCGATGCATCGCTTATACACAAATTCGAAATCGATACACGAAACCCTCGCTACAGTGTTTTTCCAACTATGTTTCATGGAAATAAATCCGTGATCCGCGAGAAAGTTTTTAACTTATTTCGCTCACCAAAGCATATCTTTAAAATTCACAAAACACAAAATAAATTATTTTTATTAGCAACAAAAGTTGTATTTTGTTCTGTAATGCATAATATCATATTTTGTCTCTGAAAAAATAAATCAAATCGATCACAAATTATCGCAGATAATACGCGTAATCAAATTTAAAGAATTTGTGAGGAATTTACAATATCCTTGGGACTTACAAATAAGTGAAAACTCGGACTTATTGATCGTTTATGTTTGCTGTGTACGAAACCTGGGAGACAGATGACGATAATAAAGTGACGTGGCAGTGAAATCATTTTGAAGAGCTCGTTGTAGAAACTGCTCGCGAGAAGTGGGTATGTGAAACGCGGTTGGTATTAGGTGCAGAAACCGAATGAGTTACGAGGGGTTATAAATTCCAAATATTGGAGTTCTGCCCTGTCCTTTTCTCCCCTCGTCCTTTCTCCGCGCTTTGCTCCCGCTGTTCCGTACAATAGAGAAGGGGAATCTCCTTCTATCTGTGCATCTCGTCTTGACCCGCTATTATTATGTGATGCCACCACAAAAATAGAATCTATATTTGACCGGTCTATATAGGGACACCCCGTAAAAAGGAACATCTATGTTCATGTGTGCGCCTACTCGCGTGCATACTTAGCTATATATGTATATATCTACGTGTATACTTCTAGTTTATTATGCGCAAGAAGCAGAGTAGAATTTCGCCTCTGGGAAAAAAGAAAAGCAAGAAATGCAGCGTTTTGCAAACTAAATTGTGTGTGTATACTTCCTCAGGTTTAATGATTATAAATTAAAGTATATTGATTATTTACACACACTTTACTTACATTGAAAAAATCTTCTTTTTTAAAAAATTCTCTCTTATTTAATTTACATAATATAATGTAAAACCATGCATAAAACGTTTACGTTGTTTTAAAATAAACTAAAATAAGAATAACATTTGCTCGTGTAATGTAAAAGAAAACATAATTATATGAGTTTTTATAGTACAAGTTTTAATTTCATATAAGTGATAATAATGTTTATTAAACCTAGTAGGTTTATATAAATTCCATTTCTATGTGTTTTTTTCAACCGACAATTAAAAAAAAACGTATTTCTATATGCATATCACACACCACGTATTATAAATATAAATCCACAAAGCCTCTTACTATGTGGCTTTGCCTTTACGTTATTATGATAAAATCCTTCTAGTATAGTAAACTTTTATGTTTGCCGACCATCTACTTTGCAATCTCTGCTGTGACATCAAATGCACCTAAAAAATACAAAAAAAAATGTATTTCGCTACATTCACACATACTTTACGAATGCAAATCGATTTTACTCTGATAATCCTGACTGCATCCCTGATTCACATCTAACGCGCAACGCACACTTTTAACAATTAAATCAACACGATGGTTTACGAATCGTGAATATTATATTACCAAAAACGGCGCAATATGCGAAGACCTACACGTACGTTTTGATTTTGGTAAAAAAAAAAAAAAAATAACAATACAGCGCGTAACGTCACGATCCGACAGGGAGAACGCGAGAAATCTGAAAGCAATTGTCAGCAGAATATTCGGCTATCGCAAAATCTCGCAGGACAACGCGACACTCGCGTTCGCTGACTGTATATCTCGCGCACATCCAAAAATTCCACTCGACACTATCGATTTTTACCCGCATGGGAATTTTGTTTTTTTACGAGATTATATATTTGGACATAAATCGAAGTGTATATATATATATTTTTAACAATATTTTATACTTCAACGTCAAAATATATTACCAGACGTGTTCGTTCTTTTATTTGAAAAAAGAAAATTAAGAAAAAAATTATAGAGAAATATGTGTGAGAATTGGCAACTTTTTTGTGCAGGATTTGTTTGATTTTGATTTAAGAAGTAATAATAAAAATATAAACAAGTATAAAAAAATAAAAATATATATTATATCAATATATATGTATATACAATAGGAAAAGGGTGTTATACGGGCATCCTTTCGTTTCAAAGACTTAAAATTATCTCGAAAACGCTGCTCCTTTTATATACAGGGTGTCTCTCTCCAATCCACGCACAACAAATCGTGTCTATTTTTCATACTGTAATTTAGATCAAAATAACACGTACATTTCAAAATATGTGTGTAATGTAGAATGTATTAGTATTTAACCGCTTACAGGAAGTTAATACCGCAAATTCAGTACATAGTACATGCTATCAAGGTATTCTCAAGAGAATGTACCAAACTCATATCCGTCGAGTAACTATACAAGTTTTCGGCCCTTAAGCAAATTGTTAAACAAGACTCGCTATTGTTCTGTTTGCAAGCCCGAGGAAACAAATTTAAAAGTAAAGCAAGATTAAATTGCTTCACAATTTCTGAGAATACGTAATCTCTTTTTAAGTTTAGTTATTAAATACGCGTACAATATTAATTACGTTACAATTTCTATTTAAAATAATTAGATGTTAAGATTATTTTTCTGTGTATGCTATACATTTATACAAAGCTCTTTTACATATTCTTATAAATCTGTTTAATATTATTGATAAGCTGCTTGTAATCTCTCGTAATTGTCTATTCTCTGTTTATATAATTTCTTTTTATATATGAAGCTAAACATGTGATTAACAGGTGACACCCTGTATGCACATGAGAGAGATTCGAGACGTTCTCGCAATGAGGTCGCTGTTCTTTTATTAATTAAAGACTCATTCTTTGATCTGAAAAGCGCGACCTGGCAAATAGAAGAAACTGTCGATTTTCCGGGCCAACGCTCGAGTGCACAGATCGCGAGGAGTTCACTGCTTCTTCCTCCGGTCTCTCCTTTTATCCGCTTTGTGACGTTGGTCGCATGTTCTAGGAAAACTCCCTGTGGAAATGTCACAGACGAAAAAAAAAGAGCAAGATCTTTTAAATTATCCACTTGTATTTTCTCAAGATGTAATTTCTTATCTAATAATCGTTAATACAAACAGTTAAATTAATTTCGTAAAAAATATATATCTTATTTTTTATTGTAGAATATTCCAGAAAATTTATTGTGAAAACGAGATAACTTTGTTGTACACACACAAATAATAAGATATTTTTTACTTTTTTTTACATGAACTGAAACAATTATAAATAGGAAATATAAGAGTATTTGTTTTCTTTAGATAATAATTACACATTTTTTGTTACATAGTGCGACGCAGTATTTTTACTGTCCACGCTTTTTTCTCTTTTTATAAATAAAATATATAAATTTTCCATAATAGTACTTCATAAAGGCGTATTGTTTTTGCGCGTCACATACACACACAAATATCTTATCGATTTTGTTCTGCACAAGACCGTATTAATTAATAGCGCACAGGAGGATATACAGTATTCTATAGTATCATTTTCACGAAATCCTCTCATTTCGCTACGCTGTTTGTTCAACGGTAATTATGTAACTTCTCGCATGTGCTATTTACCGCGACACGTCTCGCTTTTCTTCGTTGACGCACATTGTTATTGCCGTAAGCCCTTCCATAATCTTAACCAAATCTCGTGAAATTATTGTCGTAAAACAAAATGCCGGTTACGACAGTAAATGTATAAAAGAAAGAGACAGAGAAACAGGCGCACGCAGCAATAAATTTAAATTCCAATTTCGCCGAATGCAGTCGTAGTAAGTACTGTCGTGGACATTTCCTCGAGCATGCCATCTGTACCTGAATAAAATACTTACTGTTTTATGGCCCAACGACGATCTCTCTTTCTTCATCGTTATTATTAAACTGTAAAAATCCAAGGACTGCGATATGTCAACAATCGTGAATTGCGTCTCATAACGATCACTTTTTTAATCCAGACGCAAAAGATAAATTCTTTTTGTTTCTATACGTACAGGACTTTTTATTCGAACTTTGTTTAAAATCTCAGTCTTTATTTCGGAAGAAGTTATGTCTTACTATGAAAGTTTTTTGTTGAAAAAGAATAATGTATTATCTTATCCGATTGATATGTAAAAAAGTTTATAAATTTGCGCGAAGTTGTAGACGCGGAATTTAAGATTTGCATAAAATTTTAACGTTATTTAAGTAGTTAAGTAATATTATATAGTAATATAATAGTTAAGAAAATATTTTAAATTCTTCTTAAGAGAAAGCAGTTCTTAATATATTTGCTCGCACAACACACCGAATTTTTCTTACAAGATTTATGACGGGAAAGTTCAAGTTTCTCGGGCAAATCTTGAGCACACTAAAAAAACTTAGACGTGTTGCGATTGCGAGCAGACAGAAGTATATCGTTAATCGGTGCTTTGGATCGACTTCTGGAAAGAAGAAATTGAGCGAGGCGAGACGAGTAACGAGATAATGATGCCCGATAAGTTCTGACAAGCGCAATTGCGCCTTTCGAGCGGCGTTCATTTAGGCTGAGCAATTCTACGAAGCTGTTCCTTTTCTTTTATTCGACGAGCTTGCGTAACGACCGAAGTTCTTCGCCGATCGCGCTTTTCTCTACGCAAGTCTTTCGACTACGCGTAAGAGTCGCGATTTGGCTCTTTTGATATCACTTGCTGTTAGCGCGCAGAAGTAATATAGATTCATTAAGCTTCGACAAGGGAGCGCGTGTTACCGGCGGAAGCTCGTTATGAAAGTCTGTAAAACAATAACTCTATTGGCGTCCGGGGAATTAATAGGAGAGAATATCGGCGAACACACGCGCAATTCAAACGCATTATATTCTGAATTATCAGACCTTCTCGTATTTTGAGAAAACAATCTGTTTTTTTATTCATAATTAAGGAAATATTTGATAAAAAAAAGTAGCACATTTATGTACGTGTAATACTTATAAACAAATTTACATTTAACTAATCTATAAAACAAAACCTCTTGTTGCTTTTTAATATTTATTTGAAACAAAATTTAATTTAAATTAAATCTCAATTTGATTTAAATTTAATCTTAATTTAATTTAGATTTAAAATAATTTAAAATTAATGCTTTATTACATACCATGTGTTTTATATTTTCTGTGTGTCTCGTACCAATAAATACAAGTAAATTCGATCGTGTACGCGCGCGTGCAAAGACTTTTCACGTAAAGACAAATCAAGCGACAAAGAACGGAGGTCCTTCTTCGAATGCAGGACTTATCACGCGTTTCTTAGATTAGAGACGCAGAAGTCGCTGATCGTGGATACAAATCACGTGAGCATGCTTTCTGACGCGAAACTAATAGAGGTACAACAAGGTGGGCAAACAGTAGCAAAGGTTCTCCTGATTGCAACAAATTAGGAGTGTCCCAAGTAGCGATTCGGGCTCTACGAGCAACGCTGCGGTCTAGATGAGCCAGGGCGAACCCTACAAATGTGGTCACCTTGTTTTGTTCAGGTTACGGAGAGCGCGACGAGCACTCTCTGTCGATTGCGAACGGTTAATTGCTCGGTTTCCATAACACGCAGTTCCATTCAATTCGAGCATAGCGAACGAGCATGAGCTCGCAGTTGCAAAACTTACCGCCACACTCGGGGGATGTTGCTAGAAGTTCATGTTACCGTATATCGGACACAACTTGCAACGATACCGTATGTTAAATCCAAGTGCTATATCAGATGGAGTGCATTAACATCAAAGCACAAGGTACCTTCTCGTAGGTGATGGAAATTAGTGAAAAGGGAAGCATAGAAGTCGAGGATCCTCAATTCAATCACGTTTCAATTAAGCAACATTATATCTCGTCTCAGCTCTTGTCGTTAGCTTTATATATTACCATGATATATTACGTGAAACATGCACGATACTCAAGTACACGTGTATGCACGTCGACGTGTCTCACAAGCAGTTTCGCCAGGATTTAATTCATACGATTGAGATTTGTAATGATGCAAATATAACTTCTCGCGTAAAATTGTGTTAACCGCTTCAGTATAACAGTGCGTGTTCAGACACATTCTCACACACATTCTCTCTCATTATTTTTCTATTTCTTTAGATGAGCGATATTTGAGAAAAATCGCGAATGTTAAGTTTCGAAACGAGAATAATAATATCAGTAAACGAGATGACAGTCACACGGAATAAAAATACAAAACCGGCGCTGTTACGCGTGTCCACCGAAGTGATCAGTTCGCGCCAATGGCGTTTCACTTCCTGCAAAAAAACAAAAAAAAAAAAAAAAAAAAAAAAAAAAAAATTTCGGGAGATCGTATATTTGCACGAAAATTAATTACTTTTTCATGAATATCGCGAACATTTATTGCTTACAAAAATATTATACGCTTGTTTTATACGCTCGTGGAGTGCGTTAGAATTTATTGCACAATAATCAAATCTTGGCTGTATCGAAAAATCTCTGACACTGTGATAAAATATATTGGTAAAGTGAAACACACACGCACGCACGCGCGCGTTCGCACGATCAACGTGAATGAAAAATAAGTTGAATACGTTTTTGTAATTCTAACTTCTATTTGTCGCTGCTGTACGCATGATGGATTAAAATGATACAACGCACAGACACAAATTACTATTACAAGTCAATAACCTGACAGTCAAATCATTGTATATAATATTCCGTTTACTTTTGTACGTATTTAATCTTCGCAATCTATCTGCACTAAAATATTTCAAACTTTGAAGCCAATTCTTTTGAAAGTTGCGCGAACTGCACTTACTGTCGGTATTAAGTTTGAATAATCGCTTTTTCCGTTAACGTAAAGTCCTATTTATCTTTTTAGCTTCCATTGTAAGTGGTTCGCGCTCTTATACGAAAATAGCGGTCTCCTCTTGAATTACGGCGCGTGGAAGGAAGCGGAAATTCCATTATTCTGCCGGAAGCGTTTAGCCGCGCAACCGAAGATAAATGAAACCAAAATATTGGGACAAGTTTGACAAAGAGCGTAGAAGTCTTATTTCGCGGTGTCGCGTTACGGGGGATGTTCCGCGTGAGAATGTGTGTGCGTAATTATAGGGCACTCACACATATACACATATACATATTCCTTGAGAAGCCGGACTAGTCCGTGAAAAGAGACAGAGAAAAAATCGGAAAAAAATGAAAGTCAAATAAATTTAAACGATCGTACTCTTTTAATTATGCATTACATACCTTACATAATACACGCTTTAATATTTATACTTATATAAATAAATATTTGTATACAAAATGTTAAATCACCAAATAATAATTTCTTTTTTTTTTCAAATTCTAAATAGTATAATGTTTTTTAGTATGTTGTAATTGAAAATAGTTTCTTGCTTCAAGAAAATATTTTCTTAATTCTGTTTTAATTTATACATCTGTGTGTATGTAAATATATGAGAGGATATAGTGTATAACGTACACATTTATTGATTCAAACATAAATAATTGTAACAATCGATTGCGCTTTTGTATTATTCGTATTATCTGTTTTTATCCGATTGCATTGAGTTTAATTAGCTCAGTGTTAAGTAGTAATGACTGATGAACGTTAACAGTAGCCGATCGCGATGAATAGTGCAATATGCCATTCCCGACATATTGCATATGTATGCTACAACTCCGTTGTGGTCAATTAGTAGCATTAATTATTAATACTATGTATAATATATGTATAATAGTAAAGCTTATAATAGTAATTAATCTCTCAAAAAAGTGTTTTGCAATGCAATTCCAAGTTATCTCTTAGCTTCCAGGTGATTGAATTAAAAATTATGATCTAGATATTGATATCGATTGCAATACTATTTTGAAAAAAAGAGAGAGAGAGACACAATGTTCTTATATATACATTTCTTAAAATGATATCTTACGTTTTAGTAATCCGATTGAGATAAGACATACTTTTGAAAATAACAACTGTGGAAATTTATCTTAAATCAGCAAGATAGTACAAATATAAAACTGTTTTTTTTTTTTTATAAAAAAAAACAAAGGAAATAAGATTTTCTGTCAATATTTTAGTGTCTTTTGTTGTGCACGCGCGTTGGTCTTTTTTATATAAATACAATTACTTTAAATATTTCTTTCTCTTATATGTTAGCGGGTTTCTCAATAAGTATTTAAAACAAAGATTTTTCGTGCGATAGATGTGCATATCGCGCTCGAGTGATTCCGCGACATAATAAAGGGAGCGTATGATTTCAAGAATGGAACAAAAATAAATGGAAATACGGGAGAAGGCGCGCACCGTGGAAAGCCGTTGTAAAGTGATACTCGCCGGTTTAACCCTCCCGCTGTGTCCTCTTCTGTCCGCTTCCTTAAGGATCTATCCATGAAGAGGATCGCATTCGTTATGACGACGAAACTATTCGAAACTCGATCTCCGTGCGGAGGGAAGGGTTTAATATTTTGACAAGGGTCTTCCGGATTCTGAACGAGGTTATTGCGAATACTTCCGGAGCACTAAGCGATCCGTATAATCGATCGCGACACTGTTTTTTCTAAACGCTGCTCACTCACCTGCTCCCGATATATCGCGCCACTACTACCTGCAAAACACGCTTTTGTTCAGCGGAACATGGAACGCCAATGCATAAAACACGTTTTTCTCTTCCGTTCTACTCAAAATCATCGGCAGCGCGTCGATTGTTCGTTTGCCATTTGATTCCAGTGCACACGCTCGGATTCCATATTCATTCCAGACTCTGTGTCTATTGTTCCTTGATTAAATAAAACGTCGTTAAAATTTGAATTTACAAGCGTTCTCTCGTTGCGTATTATAGAATATATATGTACACATAATTATATGTATACATATAATCAAAGCTGAAAAGTTTCAATTCGTGTTGAGCAACGTTTTTGATGTTTTGATTGGATACGTCATCACATTAGATAGATATCACGTAGAGAGAGAGAAAGAAAGAGAAGGAGAGGAATAGAGAGAGATGCTATTAATTGAATTACTATCGAATTATATAAACAACGCTGCTTCTACAAACGCAAAACAAAACAGCTAGGAACAAACACGCTTTAACATTTCATTAACAGCAATTTTTTTGCGATGGTCGCGATTTAACTTCATTAGTCTCGTTTATGGCGAGCTTTAAAGCGATCACCCCAGGGTTAATTACCTCAAGTGTGTGCATTCAGACAGTGCGTATGCAAACAAACAACAACGGCCGCGCCTCGGTCCGAGTTCCGGGAGGAGTAGTTGTGCGGGTAGGGCGTAGATCGATAATACTTTCCGGCGGAAAGCGAGCTTAAGCGACCCAGCTAACAAGAGGAAATGAGTTACCACAGGCGAATTCCCTTAGATCGGGAAAAGGGTTTTCTCTCGTCGTACTCGGGAAAGGTTTTCGCGGAACGCGGTCGTAGAGAACGGCGAGGGTTGTCTCTTCCGTGAACGGACGCGGAAGTTAAAGGAGATCGCGGTAGTCAAGGTGTCGGTTCACACATTACACTATAATCCGGGCGTACGATACCAGCTTGGGGATCTTCGGTGCGGCGAGACCGCATCAGCCAACCGGACCTTCTTAAGCTTCCAACAGCTGGACGGTTCATGGATCTAGAAACGACTTTGTCCATTTGATTCGGCAGATTTGGCGGTTACTGGCTTTCAACGTCTACGTGTAAACAAAGAAAGGATCAGTTGTAACAAGTTGCTATCGTTTGTAACTTTGTGTTGACAATTTTCTCAAGACCAGATCTTTAGAATTGATTTCACACACAGCAACAAAATTATTACAAATATACTTTCGACATAATATAAAGAATGTCTTTATTTTAAAAAATAATAGATTGTTTTATAGGTTTCAGTTGTTACGTGAACATTCGCAAGACTTTTCGTATTCTCTTTGTCGCGCAATTTATCAGAATTCAGTACAGCCGCAGTGGGCGCACTCCCCTTTTCTTAACGAGTGTTGCCGACCCAGTGACCACCGCCCCAGTCCATTGTGGTTTCTCCCAAGTTACTTTCCCGCGGCCATATTTTTTCTCGCTCAGCAAGGACGCGTTTTCGTGACGTCGCGACAGGATGTTAGTTCCCACGGGAGTACACGCCGACGTTTATGCACTTCGCCTCGAACGACGAGAATCGCTCGTAAGTATGTACTTTTCGCGCGCAAAAATACGTGTGTATCCGTACACACTTCGGTAACTTGGCGAGATAAACAGAACAGAACTTCCGCAATTTAGATGCTCGAGGTAGCAGTGAGCTTAAGTTGCGCAAGCAGGTGCAATTTTGCCTCGCAATAAAAAACTATCTAAATTGTAAGATATAAGAAATTACTTCATAAATTTGATTTGTATGAAAACTTTCCCATGCTTATTTGTAAGAAGATGAAGTGTACTTATCTGGAGTCGACACACAGAACAGGAAGACACAATTAATCTTGTTGGGAGTTTATTTATTGTTCTTTGTAATTTCTTCGCGTACATAAATTGCATTACAACCAGTTTACTGGTTTATACGCAATCGATATCATACTGATACAGTTGACTGACTGATCTAATTGACCAAGTTTATTTCTTACAAAGTTTCGTCACACATACATACACGCACGCATAATGGCGAGTTCAGTATCATGTAAACACATACACTCGCAAAGCAAGAACAAGCGTAATAATTTGCTCTAAAAAAAATGTTGGTAAACATACATGTAATATGTTATTTGATGACAGAAATGATGTAAAAAATTGCTTCTTGTTTACATAAAACGTGTTTTCGATAAATATTCGCTGAATTTGTAAATGGACGTGCATAAGATAAACATCGTATTACTAGCTACGCAAAACTGCAACGTAAACCCATTTACGGCAGAAAAAAAAACACGGCGTGTTTTTAGTGCGTTTTGCAAATCAACCTGACAGGTACAAAATACTCTCACCTTCCATCCCCACTTCTGTGTGTGTTAGCTTCCGTAATTAATTCCTGTCAAACGTGGATCGGTCTCATAACCACACCGGAGTTTGCCACACCTTGTAATTTTCATTGCTTTCTCCGCTTGTGATTGTCGAACATGACCTAGCGATACTCTATGTAATTTGTGACGTTTCAGTTCACATCTATTTACGTGTATACAATATCTACAGGTTATTACAACAAGTTGAAACTGAAATATAAAATAAATCATTGAATTTGTTATTATTTTATTTATTATTATTTTATTTTAGTATAAATAAAACAAAAAATAAATCTGATCGAGAGAGAAAAAGCATTTTATATTCGAAAAAGATATAAATTCAAATCTAAAAAGTTGATTTAACAAAGAATTCAATACGACACTCTCATTGTCGTAGAACAAATTTGTTCACGATCGAGAATTCTTCTAACAGCAAAAACTGGCGAGAGTCAATATCAAGCGACAAAACTCTCGAGAAAATCTTTCGCAATCGATGGACACTAGAATCTCCACGGCGGAGAGGGAGTCTCAGCGGCAGAGAGGGGGACTAATTGCGGTCAAATAAAGTTTCCTGTGTCCCGAGGGATATCGAACGGAAATTTCAAATAATTGCTCGATGCGAAGGGTTCCCGGTTCTTCCGCGCCGGGATAATCGCTAAGCCCACCCTTTTACCTCCTAAGCTTCGGCATAATCCGGGAACTGGTAAAGCCCCGCGAGGAAGAAGGGGTTGAAAGAAGATGAAGGCGCGTCCCGGAAAAAGAGGAATGGAGGAGAATAACGGATAGAATCGCGGAGAACGGTGTGGCGAGCGGAATGTAAGAAAAGAGCGGGAAAGGATATTGTGAAAGACGAGAGAGAAGAGAAAGAGCCGAGGACGCGTTTAAACCTGATCGCGCACATACACACACACGGTGTTTCTTCCTCGCTTCAATTGAGCTTCAATAATTTGTGGGTCCGCGCTCGGTACGCGAAACGATAGAAGTGGAAAGGAAAGAAAAACCGGCAAGAGAGAAAAGGCTCTCTTCAGTGAGCATGGGATATGCGAGAGAGAGAGTTGAAAAGTTTACACGCTCCGACGGTGATGTATGGAGATTGCGCGTGCGTGACTCGCTTAGTCTTGAGCTCTGTCATTCGACCGTTCTTCCTCGCGGCAATACGCTGATAACAACCCTCCGAGAAGGGGCGCCAATACCTCGTTTACGCACGCATGCACGCAGCGGCTATACGTTAAAAAACAGCCAATAATTGTCAACTTTGATTTTTGTCTGTTGACAACGTACGAAGTTGACACAAGTTTTGTCAGAAAGCTTTCAGAAATCTGTCTTAGTTTGTATGAACAAAGTCATTATACAGACTATTTTTATGTATTAATCTGTTTCTATTATTTTTCTAGCAATTACTTTTGTTAAATATAAAATGAGTAAAAAAAAGTACGGAAAAGTAAAAATAATTTATTGACAAAATAAAATCAATAAAGTTACGATCTAAAATTTTAATTAATTGTATACATGTGTTTCGTATCATATAAATTTCATAATAAATCCAAGTCAGAGAAGTTATAATAATATGAATTCCGAGAATAGAACACACGAAGATTAAAAGCGCGAATTATCACGTGGAAAGTGATGATTTCGGTCGAGGAAAGTTGGTAGACTTGTGATCCGCACAGGCACGTTCCGAAACTAATTTTGGCTAACTCGAGATTTCATTGTCATGAGATTTATAGAACGAATCGCGAGAAGATTGAGTTTTAGGTGCTCATAAATTATTGAGCTTCACCGAAAACGTGCACGTCGTGTGCATCCAGCGTTCTAATTATCACGTTACACATACCTATCAGCTAGGCACCTGTCGCGTACACTTTCGGTCATGATTGAAATTAGTTTGCACGAGAAGGTGTGCGAACACGTGTGCCTAGCACGTAAAGAAATGATAAATCTTCGATAATTGTAGAAATATTCCGCGACGTACCTGCGTGACTTAAATCTACAAGTTTTTACAGACTCACAGTTTTTATCAAAATTGCACGTATTTTATTTGATTATGGTAATAATTACAATTAAACAAATACGTTACAATTGGTCATTCATGTAATATTAATAATGTCGCGAACAAGTTTTCAATTGCTACAAATTTATTTGTTTTTTTAAATAATGAGAAGTATATATTTTATCAATAAAAAAAAAACATGAAAAACTACACTAACTGAATCTAGAATAATTTTTGTAATAATAATATGTTCAATAGAAGAAACTTACTACTATATACGAGAATTTTAATATCTCATTTCTTATTAACCACCCGAGTTAAAATTTATATTTCGCTTTATTAAGAATTCTATAAAACGGAAGTCGGTTAAATGAATTCGGCAAGACAATCTCCGGGATAAAAGACTCCTCGGACTTGTATTTCTTCTTGTAAATTATTAAAATCCTTAAATAAGTAATTACTCATAAAAGCGCGCATTTCTCTCTGAGAATCCGAGCGAATTCTTATATACATCATCTCTGCGAACAACGCAAGATAAACTAAAATTTCTTGAATGAACCCTATCAACACAATAAAGACGCAAACATCCAATTTGTGTTACAATTCATCGCACAATTGCATTCGTCTTTTAATAAAGAAACACAGACATAGTCATTAACATAACAATGACGGCTTCTGTACACAGTCGCAGCCGCACATTTTTCGTGCCAAAAGACAACGACAATGAAAGACCCTTAGTAATCATGGTGTTTATTCGCGCGCTTATTTGGAGGAGAACCGGCTGTCTCTAATTCGAGATCGGGGAGTGAAAGGTTAATTGAAGGCAACAATTAATTTACGATGTTGAATTAACTTGCGACAACTTTGACAAACTGCCAAGGATGAAAGATGAAGCAACCGGAGAAGCATTATAAATAAGAGGACAACGGAGCGAAAGAAGCTCGCGAATGATGCGAAAAGTCGTGCGAAAATGGCTGTTAGGGAAGGTTGCAACGAAAATGGACGAGAAAAGAGAGAAGCGGAGGAAAAATGTACTTTCTCTTCCTAAAGCCGCGGGACAAACGAGGACGACCGAATTAGTCGGATTTACTAAGCCAACGAATCAGAGGTTTTCAGTCTTCGCCGAAAATCGCTTTTTATTCCGGAAATAAAATGTGACAGAAAAATTGCGCGAGTTATCGTCGATATTTTTCTTGTAGCACAACCGCAGCATATAATATAATTATATATGCTCTAAAATTGTTGTAAACGCGATAACGTTCACGCGATTACATCATTCTTACACTAAGCACAATTTTTATTATTAAAGTACGATGTGTTATTTTTCCTCGATGTTGTAGGTAAGTGATATATATATATATAGTAAATTGGCACTGCTGACATTAAAATATTCTGTACATAAGGTTGAAAATTGAATTTGAAATTTTTTTCTGTTATTCTGTATGTGTGTGCGTGTGTCTATGTATAAGGGAAGAGGAAAAGAGTTTCGCACTTCAATATGAAACTTCTAGAAGTAGAATAGTGACTATTTTCACATCTCTCTGTGTGAGAGCGTATGTAAGTTATTGTACAAAAATGTGTTCACGCTAAGAATGAGACTTAATTTACGAAAATTCTTAAATGTCACGTTCTGCAGAAAATATATTTTAATCTGACGACACAATGATAAAAAAATAAATTGCTTTAGAAGAAGAATTAAGGAACATGAGTCATCGTTCATCAGCCTGTCGATGATGAATCTTGTCGCGTCGCATATTTTTGTGACCGCGCCTGTTTAATGATCTATTCTAATCCTTAATATTCAGCCGCAATCGGCACCGAGCCATTTACTCCGTTTATAGGGGCGTGATATATCATCGTAAACGGCCTGCCAGCATCCACGGTTATTCTCTGTTCGAGTGCTACGCTATATGTCGGCTCCAACGTTTAGTTTATTAACGATCGTCAGTGCAATTGCACGAGTTTTCTAACACGTACAACAAGTATTTTTTTTTTATAATTGTTATCACATCACTTCATTTTTCTGTGAACATTATACGTCTCTGCGTTTTAATTATTGTTTCGTTTTTGCAATGCATTGTTTATATAAAATGTGGTATAACGTTGGAGGCGCGAAGACATAATTTTTCATGTTATGCTTTTTAATATTTCGAAGTATTTAGTCTTTAATTTTATATTTCAAAATATAACAATGCGGAGGAAAGTGTGAGACTATTTTCACTTTGTCAAGTAACTTTTTTGATAGGAGATATTTATAAATCTTTGTAGCGCATTTTAAAAAATGCTTTTTGCTACGTTATTAATAAAAACAAAATCAAGATTCTTATAGTTGAAGGAGGCAGGTGTCTCTGCTTTTTCACTCGGTGCGTTGGCGGCGATCAGTAGATTCGATCAGTGTCGAACGATTTCGAACAGACCTCCTTGTGCTGCCTTTTCCACTTTGTCTCCGTCCTGCTGCTTTCCGCCTCGTTCCTCTGTTATAAAGTGCCGTTCAGCCGCCGACTCTTATCGGCACTTCGCACGAAATCGATATGAACGCTGCCGCCCGCGACGTGGGTCGGGCTTGCATCCAAGTTCATTTTGGTCAATGTACTTTCGTTGCGCGTGATCCACATGCGCGATTACGAGGAAGGAAAATATTCCGCCGCGTTTATTATAACGAAACACGTGTTGTATATTTATAAAATATTCCGCGGCACATCTCGACTATACAGATACATCTGTCTGCCATTCCACGTTTACTTGTGCGAATCAAATTTCTAAATTTGAAACATCTGAAACATTAGCGCTGTCTCTAAATACGGGAATATCCCGGATACTGTGCGCTGTTTGCTACAGCACGGAAATGGTATTAGGTCAGCAGTCTAGTCCCATCGCGCTAACCGCAATGGCATAGTCCGCCGGAAATGCAGCTAATGTATTAAGCTAATAATGCGAATGAAACGTTCTATTCTGGATAAGGCATATGCGAATAATTGGGTCGTATTAATATTCGGATCTACTCGTGTCACTTTGGAATAACATTAATTGGGATTCGAGCTTCTTTGTAACAGAGAGAATATACGGGATATTATTTGCATTTATAACGCACATGTTACACGATAATTTTCCCTCACAATCGACAGAAATCGTAGTAATAATAGAATATAACTTTGGAGAAATTAATAATTAAATTATACAATGTATGTATTAAATGGCTGAATGATCAAACATATATTGAGAGAAAAAGAAAGCTCGAAATATATAAAATGAACATTGTATGAAATTATATATATAACATCTTTTCTTTTGATATAATTTAATATATAAATACATAGAATATATTAAGAAATTGTTGATATAAAACAATATTTAATAAATTGTTATATATACGTAATAAAAAACAATATTTAATATATAATACATATATATATATATATATATATATGTATATCAATTAAACTTACTTAATATAAACGAAGTAGCGCAATGTAATTAATGTAGAGATTACATAGAAATACAATTAGAGATGTAGCGCGTACATATGTAAATGTAGTTTAATATTGTTAGTTCAGTTAGTCGGTGCAAATTATCAAGCTTCCGTACATATATATATATATATATATATATATATATATATATATA
>QVOA01022438.1:0-11494 GCA_014825685.1 Pseudomyrmex cubaensis
GCAATTGCGAATGAATTTCGATGACTTTGCAACAAAAGTTTGTGAATCATGAATCACGTATGCAAATTGCGCATAATCTTAGATTGACTTAGAAAAGTAAGAACACATTGTTTAAAATAAAAATCATTACCTGGTGGATAATTCCGTCGTTTCTGTCGCAATTTTAAACAAAACAACAGGACAGCCAAGATAAGCAGAATTAATACTGTGGTCATAATATTTCACTGACTATTTCTTAATTTTTGAAGACAAGAATTCCAACACCGATGCGTTCTGTTTGTCCGGAGAGTCCTGCTATACAAATATATGCACTTGAGCTTTTATCGATTACATAGTCCAAGTTTTTATCATTAATTTTGAAATGACTCTCGATTTTATATCGCGTCAGTTCGATAGTAATTACGCAAATATTTCAAAATTTATTATTTCGAAAGTTATCATAAAAAAAAACATCCACCTGAATGTGTAACACACGTGTGTGTGTGTGTGTGTGTAATACGTTATTGAACTCTTACTCCTTAATCAAGCTTGACAATTAGTTCATCAGATCGAATAAGAAATTCTCGCGACAATAATTGCGCTAATAAATTGTAGGTCACTTACACAACCAGCTAGATTGGTAGATTGTGGCGAGAGACGTGCATTTTTAATGTGCTGCCAGAGCTACAACGTACGTCTATTAATACAACTGCGTTAAGCAGGATTTTACGCAACGGTTTCTTTTTCTTCAATTGTTGAAAACAATCTACGCTCGCGACAGGAAATCACGAGTGTGATCACAATGGGAATAAACGTCACAATGATTTGAAAAAAAAAACAATTCAAAATTGTATGATGTTTGGAACTTGCAGTTTTATCTATAAAATATTTGCGAAACAGTTGACAAAATATCGCAAACAGCGCGCAATTGTTGAACCATTGCGATCTGTCGAAAATGCGACCGATAATTGAGAAAATAGACAAACGATGTGAAAAATGTATGTGAAAAAAATATACACATGTACTTACACAATTACAGAATGCGGAATATTCCAAAAATTACGGAATGATGCGGCGACTACTATTGGCGCAATATTTATCTAATATAACTCGGTGGTAGAATTTTGCTGTAGCGCTTTTCCGTAGAAGAAGAAGAAGTTCTTACAGTCTCTCTCTCGTGCTTTTCGTTACGCTTAGATTAGGTTGCGGCCTCCTACTTCGTTAGCTAACTGAGAAGTGACGAGAAGTGACGACAGAGCATGTAAAAGATATACTAAGACAATAAGAGGGAATATACATGTGCGTGCGGTTCTTTTTATATGATTGGTCAATGGGCTAATCTTTATCATCATATTATTAAGGATGGAACTTACATAAGTTTATGTAAACGACAGAATTCTGTGAGCATCATTTTAAAAAAATAAAATATATTAGAATATATTTAAAAAATATAAATATGTAGAATATATTAGAATATATCAAAATTAAGAATGAAAGTAAAAATATATTTAAAAAAATATTTTATTTTTATTACACGCTTTTTCTGGTCTGATTTGTTTTATACATGTGTACACGATGTGTTCAATTTATTATAAACATTTAAGTCACTTTTGTGCATACATATTTATATGATATATAAACACATATATATCATAATTTTGACGTGTGTTAATTTTTTTTTTTGACTAAATAACCGAATTAATGATTGTTTACACATTGTTGTTTGCTGTTATCAATCTTTTTAAGTTGATGTTTCAATTTGGCAATCGTCAGTTATTGATGAAGATCCGGAACAATAGGATCTCGCGAAACGTTTGAAATACGTCACGGTCGTGTATATTTATCAATAAATATACATGTGCGGTTCTTTTTATATGATTGGTCAATGAGTTAATCTTTATCATTAGATTAGTAAGAATGGAACTTACATAAGTTCGCGTAAAGAAATGTGAAATTGAACACAGAATTGTAAACACATTTGAAGACAATAAAATATATTAGAACATATTAGAGTATATTGAAATAAGAATGAAAGTAAGAATATATTTAAAAAAGTACTTTATTTTTATTATATATTTGCTATAGCCCATCTAATTGTTATAATAAAATTTATGTACAAGTATACAGTCGGTAGAAAATTTAATGTCTAAAAAATTCGTCACACATAGAAATGCACATTTTACAAATTATATAAAAATGTATATAATTTGTATTCATCTATTTTTTTTTATTTCATTTACATACACAATCACACACAACATATCAGAGTTACACTTCATCCGACTCTACTTTCTTTTTACGCTTTTTAACTGGTTTATTTCCTCTAATAGTGTCCAATTTTCTCTTCTTCGCCTCCTTTTTCTTTTGTTGTCTAGTCAACTTACGCTTGGCTGCCAGCTCGGGATTAGTCACAAACTGCAACGAAATTACAAGAGTGTAAAGTTTATATTCCGCAACATCTTGAAATCAATACGCAAACGTATGTAGAAAGAAATTACTTGTTGCGCGCGAACTTTTCTTCTTTCTGCTCTCTTAATATCGAGCTTCTGCTGCACTCGATTCAACAACTTGGTATATTCCTCGTTACCAATGGACTTTTTAATCATAGCAGCTACTTCTTTGGCAAGTCGACGTAATTCGGCGTTTGTTTCTTCTGTCGTGGCTATCTCTCGCACCAACGGAGACATGATATTGAAAAGTATTCCGTTCAGATACTCCACAGGTACTGTGACCAGTATACCCGCAATGCATTTGAATACCGCGGTTCTCTGGAAATATCATTCAAATAATTTTGTTTGTTATCGCTCGAATTTTTCACGCACACATATACACATCATGTGTTTGCGTATGTATACATAGCTAACAAAATAAGTTATGTATTTACCACTGATGTTGATTTAGGAGCTTGTGTTATCTCCACATTAACAGCTCTTCTCAGTTTTCTGATGAGCCAGGGAAGAGACAAATTGTCACCATCCTTCGTTTCGTTTTCGGCATGGTTGTCACTTTCACCCGCGGATTCTTTGATTGATTTCAATATCTTTGTTATGAAGATTAAATTCTTCACAACTTGATCCGCTAGCTCCACGAACGTCATGTCCGGATGAAGCTGCGCTATCAGATCCAAAACCAAACTCCGCAGAGTGTCAAAAGGTTTTGAATACATGTAGCCCTCTTCCGCGTCGTCGTTCTCCGGATTATTCAAGAGCTCTATAATTTTGTCAACGTCAAGAGCAGCCAGAATAAAACCGATCAACTGCGCGGCCCCCAGTCGAACCCAGATGTGCGGATGAGCCAACAAAGACTGACCGTATTCTGAAACAAAATGTGAAAGTTATAATACTCTGTTGAGAAAAGTAGATCCGCACACGCTTCAACGCAAATTCTTACCGGCAAAAGAGCTGACGGAGTCCTTGTACTTCTCACTCGTGAGAAAGGACGTGCAATACGCCGATATTTTCAATAGCAACTGTAACACCTGATACAAATGATGGTCTTTCATTCTTTCCGGATCCTTCGACAAGGAATTTTTTGCTATACGAAACGCTTTATTGAATCTCGCGAATTTTTTCGGTTGCTCCTTGTGCGAAGTGACGGTCGTCTGGAACTGCTTCAACAATAACGGCAATAGTTTAACCAATCGCGAATCGAAGTCGTTTTTTTCCACAGTTACAAATATACCGCACAACTGGGCCGCCAATGTTCGGTGTGTCATCTTGGTTTCACTTAGCCACTGAAGAACCACATCGAACAGTTTGTTTCTTTCGTTGGGCGGTATCCGGGCGAGCATTTCCTTTATACACTTTGCGCAGAGTTTGCGGCAAGTCGGATCGTCGTCGTTCACCAATCGCGAACCGGTCATTAAGAATATAATGCCGACTCTGCTTATCAGAGTTTTCAACGGAAATCCCGTGACGATAGTGTGGATCATTTCCAATGCGCTCAACCGGCCCGGTTGAACCTCGTAACTCAATTGGGTGAGATAAAAAGATATGTGTTTTTCCAAGTGTTTACCCAGAGGGTATTCCATCAGATACGAGTAGAACACGGAACGCGATTGCAATCTGACGTGTTCCAATTCCGAGGTGATACTCAGCATCGCCACTTTCTCCATGACGGTGTACATTTCGGGAACGATCATTTTCCGGTGAATTATAGCCTTGAGCAAAGTGAACGCGGATGCCTGCTTGTCCGTGTCGTACAGATCTTGCTCCGCGTACAAAATGAGAATCTTCAGTTGATCGGCGTTGATGTTGAAGTGCTTCACGTCGCGAACGATCACGGACATGCACTTGAACGTGGCCATCACGAGGTCGAAATTGTTTCCCTTGCTCAATCCCGGGGCGGCGTATTTGTGCAGAATGTCGAACATAGCGGTGCAGATCTTCGACGTGGACGATTGTATAGACGCCAAGTCCATCTTGAGCATCCAGTTCAGGCATTGCAACGCCACCGTGCTCAACTGAACGTACTGAGAATCTAAACAATTGCTCAAAACTAGACCGAAAGGTTCCAAGTAAGGTTTGTACTCCGAACCGGAGACTTTGTCCCGTTTCAACAGTATATGATACAATCTCAGACCGAACTCTGTCATTACGTGAACATTGGTGTGCTTGGTGGTTCTCGCCGCGGTCTTGAAACCCATTCTGTTCTTGGGCTCCGGCGGTATGATGTACCAGTCCGATTCCTCCCACGCCGAGACTCTCTTTTCCTTTCCCGTGGGCTTTTTGTTTTCCTTATCGGGCGCGAGACCTGGTATACTGTCCGAGATAACACCGTAGAGAAACATAAGCATGCGTTCCATCGGTATGTAAGCGTTATCGGCCAGTCCTAGAGTCACGTTTCTCAGACACTCCGTGACTTTGTATATCGTTTTGTGCGAATGAGTTTTCATCAGCACCTCCTTCAACGGCAGTATCAGATCCAACAGACACGAATCCGTTATGAACTCCGCTAATATGTGAAAGATGTCGTAGCTCTTGGTGCTCTTCGCCTCCGACACGTTTCTGACAATACCGGCCACCTCCTTTTCCTCCGCGGTCAATCCGAACAGATCGATCTTGCACACCTTCGTGAACATAGCAGTTAGTAAACATTGGCCGAAATTGATTGAATGTCAGAAAAACCGTATAATATGATACTTACGGACAGGATGCTTTGCAAATTGTTATTGATGTCGAATTGCTGAAAATGGGGCTTAAGCGCGACCAGCACGGATTGAACCGTGTACACGAGAACGTGCACCTGGTATCCCTTGGTCAACAGCGTGTTCAATTCCCTCAGGAGATAATGAAGATACTTCGGTCCCAATGTTGTCATGATCTTTTGCAATATTTCCCGAGTTACACGTCGAACTGATTCCATGCGCGATTTAAGAAATACGCACAGTTTCATAAAAATTCTGAAACACACGTTAGAGTTTTAAAACTTATTCCCGGGGGAAAAAAAATAAGGCAAAAGTTTTGTACACATGAGTAGCGATCGTGACCTTACCCAGGCAGATTTGCGTCCAGCAGACTCTCGGGCATCTTCTGCAACATTTTGACAAACGCCAGCGCAATGGGAACGCGCAGCAAATCGTCCTCTTCCGTCTCGGAAGAGATTTTCTTCTTGTTGATTTTATGGCTGCTGTCCTGCCGAGTTCTGGCTACGATTGAATGATGTAACTGAGGCAGCAAACCCTTCGATATGCTGAACACGACCCTCCTCGCTCCGTACTGAGAGAGTACCGTTTGTTTCTCGATTATCGGCACATTTTCTCTCGTCGTCTCGCTCTTTTCCGCAACTTCCTCAACGTTCTCGGCGTCCTCACTGTTCAGCGCTTCTTCCAAATTTTCCTCAGTTTCCGGCGCTTCTGCGCTTTCAATATTGTCAACGTTTTCGCCGATCGCTTTGCCAGTTTCCTCCTCACCGACGTCGTTACTCTTGGTTTTCACCGAAGACATTTCACTTGAAAGAGAAATCTCTTCCAACGGTTTGTACTTGGAGAGATCGTAATGGAACGAGTCCAATATCGCGACTACTATTCTGACAACTTGCTTTTGAAACTCCATGGAGCTTCTGAGCTTGCCCAGATAATGTCTCAGGATGACCTCGTAGTGATGCCACGGTAACAGTCTGCACACCATTCCGAGAGTCTCGATGGCGGCGTCGACGAGACTGTTCTTGTGAGCGAACGCCTCGTTACACAGGTACGACGAGCAAAGGGGTAGAACAAACTGCGTCAGAGTCTTGGGATTGA
Source organism: Pseudomyrmex cubaensis (assembly GCA_014825685.1). Classification (NCBI taxonomy): domain Eukaryota; kingdom Metazoa; phylum Arthropoda; class Insecta; order Hymenoptera; family Formicidae; genus Pseudomyrmex; species Pseudomyrmex cubaensis. The sequence continues at coordinate 6,221 of QVOA01022438.1, forward strand.
ACGGTTTCTCTAACGTCTTGGCGACATTGCAGAACTTCAACAAAGCGCGAGCTCTTCTGTGCAACTGCAGATGTTGCATGTTCTCGAAGAAATCGACCTCGGGATCGGTTCGACTGGCGAGCAGGGACAAGTCGCGCAAGATCGGATGCACGTCCGCGCATTCCAGAGCCATGTGTCCCAAGAGCGCTATCGACTGCAAGCGCACAGCTTCGTTCTTGCTCGTGATTCCCTTTCTGGCGAGCGCCAGAATCGTGTCGTCCATCAGGTAACGTCTGTTCACGGGGTTGCTCTGATGCTGCCTCGCCAGTTTCGGCCCGACGAGCTTCAGACACTGACCCGCGTAATCCCTCGTCGCCAGATCCGACTCGTTTCTCAAGAAGTAAAAGCAATTGTGTATCGCGATCACGCCGAATTCCAGTGTGATCGCGTTCCCCTCGGCCATTCTGCTGATCTCCCCGAAAGCGTCCAATCTTCTCTGAAAGTCGGGCTGTTCGATCCACTTGCGATCCCAGGCGTTAAGCGCCATCAGAACGTCGCGCTCTCGCGTCATCGTCTCGCGACGCTCCTCCGACGATCTCTCGGCGATGGTCCCGAACAGCTGCAGAAGAAGCTTGCGAGCGGGCACGTCCGACACGAGGCCTATCAGCGGCGCGACGGCGCGCACGTGAATCTCCGGCTGTTTCACAATTCTCAGGAGATTTATCACGATCGTCAACAGTTCCGTGACGGCTTCCTCGTTGCCGCCGAACGCCGCCTTTTTAATCAGTATGGGCAGTATCAGTTTCACAACAGTGTCGCACGTCTCGGCGTCGGTGACGAATTCGGAAATGCGCGACAATATGACCAGCTCGGTCTTGTTCACGGTCCTGTTCGACCTCCCGAGTCTGTTCTTCATGAACTCCAGAATACGAGGAATGTGCGGCAGAAGAACGGCGGATCCGTAATTGACGCCGTTCGCGAGCGCAGTCTTGTCCACCTCGAGCAGATCGCCGTCGGCGAGCACCGACGTCAGGGGTAAATACGGCACGTCGTCCACCTGCATCGCGTCCTCATCGTTGGTCTTGCCGTGATCCTGCAGCGTCAACATCTTCACGATTATCTCTAAAACGGCATTGACCACGGACTGGTGCGTCTTGGGATTCAAGAGGAGCTGCATGATGTAAGGTAGAGGAGTGATCGACTCGTCGCCCTCCTGGTGCTTCACGAACAACGGATAGTACCGCGAATTTTCGCCCCACGCCATGAACAGCTTGAGCAGAGCTGTTGGGCTGTGTATGCCCTCGACGGGCAACTTCTGCAACCAGGGAAATATCGCGACGTGGTAGATCGCGTCTATCTCGTGCCGCGTCCAACCGTAGTTGTCGAAGTGCGTGAAAAATCTGGCCAGCACGCCGATGCAGCTTGTCCTCACGTTCTTGATCGAAGGCAGATAGCCCGAGTAAACCTCGTCCGATCTTCGCAGAATGCCGGTCACCTCGGCCAAGATGCAGATCAATATTTTGAGCAAGCAGGGTAACAGCTTGGTGCTCATCTTACCGCCGAATTGCTCCATCAGAATTGCCAGCAGATTAACGGCGCTCTGCATGCGTTTGGGCGGCATGACGTTCCTGAGATCGATCGCGTTGACGATGTTCTCGACGTATTGTCTCAAATTTGACGACTCGTCCACCAACATGTAAGACTTGAACGATTTAAATGTCATTTTTGCGAACGCGATCATCTCGTCTTCCTGCGTGCCGCCCAAGAAGCGCAGTATGAGCTTGCGCCGTGCGAATCCACCGGCTTTCCCGCCGGTTCTCATGCCGGTCTTCATGATCATCTTCGCGTAGATTATTCTCATTACAATCGGCACGAGATCGTCACGATGTTCCTTCTCAATCATGTTGCTCTCTTCGTCCAACTTGAAACGCGCGAGCTCGTTCTTGAGATTCTTCTCGCTTATCAGATTATTCTTCGGATTCTGCACCTTGTCGAATATCTCCATCTGAGCGATCAACAGCCTCACCTTGTGATTCCTGTCCCTTGCGTCCGCTTGCGTAGCTCTCGTTGCCTCTATTTTCTCGTCGCTTTCGTCGTCCGTGTCGTTATTCGCGTCGATCAGTTCCTTGCGCTTCTTCTCAACGTTGCAAGAGAGAAGAGAGACAGACTTGCCGTCTTCCGAATTGGATTTGAAGAAATTCGCGTTCACGAACTCGATGAACAATCCGGTCAGGTCTCTGTTCTTCATCTCGGCGTAGTGCGAGAAATGCGCCATACACTTCCAAAGGAGAATCTTGTAATTGTCGAAGTCAGGCTTGTCGTCGTGTCTGTCTATCGACAATTCCAGCGACGAGATGACCGGACAACTGAACGACGGTTCTCCTTCAAGTGTCGGCACATTGTTGGACGTTAGTTCGGTTAAAAACGTCGGCCAGAACTGCGGACACTCCGCGTTACCGTAACTAGCTATTACCGCGCTTACAGGCTCCCAGAGCAGAGAAAAGTTGACGAACATATTGCCTATCAGGTATCGCAGTGGAAATTCGTAATACCTCGGATCTAGATTGGCTATTGCGCCAGTCCGAAATCCCAGAGCTTGCAGGTGCAACAATTTCGTCCGGTACTTTTGTATCGATGCGGATTCGGATTCCGCCAGGTAGACGAGTTCCATGGCGCTTTTCCCATCGTCTTGTCCCGAAGGCTTCCTCAACTCTTCGACGTCGGCGAACAAGGAATATATGTGCGTCACGATCAACCGAACGTCACCGTAGGGCGAACTCATTTTCTTCACTATGACGTTGTTCAACATGTCGAACGACACACTGTTGATGTAGAACAGACGATGCTCTGACGCGACAAAATAAGTTAAGAAAAGATCTATCGCATTCAAGACGCACTTGTTATCGTGGTGTTTGTTAACGAGATCAAGCACTTTTATATCGGACTTTATCAGAAACTCGTGGAGATCGCTCGGTTCCGAGATGTGTATCATCGATTCTAGCAGTAACAAAAATATGAAAGCAGTTTTCTTCATATCCGACGTATCTTCCACGTCGTGTTCCATCATCTTCTTGTATGAGAATTGCAATCCATCTCGTAAAAGCTTCTTAAATTCTTCATTCAGTGGTTTCATGTGCGGCAAAATTAGCAAAATTCTCACTGCGTCGAGCGAGACAACATCGGCGGACAGCGTCTTCAGTTCTCTCGAGAAATAATCCACGCTCTCGGCTTTGATATTCCGCACGTCTAGAACGTACTTTCTCCATTTGTTCAGAGTTACGCCGCTGAGGCAAGGTGATGCTTTTGCGAGAATCACCTTACCGAACAAAAGCAACGTCTCACCGTCAAATCCGACAGATAGACTTCGTTTCAATACGTGAGGTAATACCAGAGTCTCGAACGACGAATAGTGTATTAACTTTTCAACGGTAGAGTGCAACAATTCCGCGTTGTCCACCGCCATGATATTTAACAGCAAACTACTCGAATGTTCTTGCATTATCTTGACAGCTGACGCCAAGAGGATAGCGGCAGACACGTTCAAAACTTCTCCCAAGATATTATATTCCTCGCTCGACGTCGTGTCGATTACAACGGTGAGTCTTTTGATCAGTGACGCGGCGTCAGTCACGAACTTTCCATTTTTGTGGTTGATAATGATGTGTACAAGACGCAAGAGCAGGACTAGAGGATGCTCCCTCTCGGAGGATTCCAACGGTTTTAAATTTTCCACGAACACATCCATCACTTTCAATATTACGTTCCACATTACGGCGCATTTTTGTGGATGTACGTTTTGCAAGATGCAGGTAACGATCTCTCTCAACACCTCGAAAGCGAGCTTCTGATCCACAGACTCATCCCTCAGAGCGTTGAAATAAAGCGACAACATCTGCTCGCCGCAGGAGTGAAATTGTCCGGGTGTGCCTGCTACAACCTCGAACAGCAGCTTTCCAAAACCTTGCACTCCGCACTCGTTGTCTTCCAAAATGTGTAACACCAGTTTCACGAAGGATTCCTTATCTCTGATCTTACGAACCACAAATGCGAAACTCTCAGCGGCAAATCTGTTTATATAGGTGGGCTGGGTGTCGGCCAGCAACGGTAGCAATATGGAAACCACAGTTCTCACGTTTTTTATCAGGTATCGCCACAGAAATTTGAACAAATAAGCCAAAGCTGTAAATGTATGTTCTATCTGCTCCGTGTCTTTGGTTTGCAACAAACCGATAATTTCGGTTAAGAATTCTGGAAAATATTCGTAGAACTCTTTCTGAAGATCTCTCGCCACTGCCACAATTAATCTATGGAAAAAGAAAAATTAAACCGTAAGATAAGAGCAAAACAATATGTACTTACTTTTTACAAATTGAACATGTACTTACTCTAAAATTGGTTGTAAAAACAGAGAATCTCGTTTCTTCAGATATTCCATAAGCGTATCGATCACACGTTGCTTTTCGTGAAGCAATTGAGGCAGTGTGACAATGTCACGCACTTGCCTCTTGAAGGCGACATAACCGTCCGTCAGATTGAGGACATTCCACTTTTGAAGCGTCTCGTGGAAGTACGTTTCAACCTCTTCCGAATCGTCTTCATTTCGATGCGCCACACGGTGAAAAACATCGACATCGATTTCCGTAACTCTTTCGGAAAATGGTTTGAACTGCGCGAGAGAGAAAGACCGGCTTAGAAACTTAGGTTAGATTTAATTACTTTTAAATTCTAGCTTTCTTACCTGGAAGGTGTTTGCTTCCTTGTGACGGGTCGGCTTGGTCTTCATTTTGATCAGCAAATTATCACCACATACGAACGGATTTTAACGCATCGTTTTTTTTATTCCAGAAAAGATACGAAAATCGGAACTGAACACATCGAACCACGTGCACGGACTCCATGCGCGACGGTACCAGCAACAGTAGCATGGACTACGTTTACGCGGACTGGTACAGCCGGTTTAATAACAACTGTTTTCACAAAACTAACCAATCAAAAGTATTCCTGTAAAGAATGGAATGACTGTAATTGGCCAGTTTCATAACTTCGGTTGTTATTAAACCGGCTTTATTAGTCCGTGTAAACATAGTCTAAAGGGCCGTCTACAATGGGAGTAGGTAGTATAGAGTAAGAAGTAAGGTTTTTGAAGTTATTTCATTTTTGTTTATACAAGTAATTACTTCGCGTCTTTCAACACGTATTCTTCATTGGCTGACAGTAAAGCAGTAGGTAGTGCGAAATGAGAATTGCCCATTTTGTTACTCCCGTTGTTACTTCATCAAAAAATAATTTACTCTC
>QVOA01022440.1:0-10402 GCA_014825685.1 Pseudomyrmex cubaensis
AAGGTTTAATGTGAGGTAATTTTAACTTGCCTGATTGTGTTTTTGTGTTTCTGGCATTTTTGTCGTGAACGTTTCCCTTCCACTTTCTACACTCCCAAAATTGTTTCTCGCAATAAATATTTTAAATAACAATTAAATCAAGATTGAAATCTCTGGGCAATTAAGTAAAGAGAGACACAAGGTGTACGATATCATGACTGTTTTGCATCGGGATCGAGTAAGTTTTTCGGTTTCATTGTTGATTGAGACATTAAGCTGTCGTGCAGAAAATTTCTGAGGTTTTCGGAGAAATTTTCCAACGATCTTCAGTTAGTAGCGACATGGCAATGAGCATTATTATCCCTAAGCAATATGATTTGAGAATTCAATTTTACACATATTACAGACAATCTACTACTTCGTAACATTTCGTAAATAAAATAAAGACGTAATGGAACAATGTGGCGTTGTAACATCTATGCAATTACTGTTATATCTTATTTATTTAAAAAAAATTGTCTTAACTTATTATACGCTGCGTTAAATATCGCCGCTTCAGAATCGAGAGAGACAACAATATACAACGTGTCATATTGCTTAGGGTTAATTATCGATTATTAAGAAACAACAACGACACACGACATTAATCAGCAGTATCAGCAGACATCGGCATCAGCAGTAACATCAAAGAGGGTTTTGATGTACTTCAGCTAAACACGCCATTAACTTTTGCTCTTCGCAAGTTTTTTTTTCCCCTCTTATATCTCGCTACGTAGATATTAGATATAGAATAGAGAAGTAGGGTGCAACGCAGCGCGTAAATATGCGCGTCGCACGTAAGTACATCATAAGTTTTCTCTACGGAGAAATTACAGAGAGGGCTAAATTTTTTTTTTTTTTTACACACAGCAGAAGAGAAAATGCACTACGTTTTCAAATTTTTTTTTTGTTTTTTTTTGTTTCCGAGTAGTAGTAGGACCGAGAAGAAGATGACTTTTTTTTCTTTCTATTGAACAGCGAAGTTTCAAACGCCCAAGCGAGTTATCTTCGCCCTCGAGATTCGCCGTTTCTCTCGACGGCCATTTTGGTTCGGGCGGAGAGAGGATTACGGTATATCATTCGCTTATTCTCTTTGTGGAATTAGTAATTTTTTTTTTTTTTTTTTGTAAATGTACCAGCGAGTTTGTTCATTTGCTTCGTAAATTATTTCGGAGATTTGTAATTACTTCGAAAAGAGAAGGTAAAACGACGCGATTGTAATCTTGTTACCGTCGGAACGGTGTGTTTCTCGAGGGTGAAAACAATGTTTATTTCGTCGTACATTGCATTTGAAAAGAGAAAAGTTTTCGCGAATAACATCAACTCGAACTAAATTTGCAGCCAGCTACTTTCAGATAGAAGAACGACATTGATACGAGAAGTAGAGTGCATGCATTTTTTTTTTTTTTTTTTACAATATTCCAACAAATGTGGAAATCACAAGTCGTGTGAGAATTGTTCGAGCACTTTGTACAAACAAGTTTTTATTAAATTACTAATTAATGACAAAATTAACATCGATGTAACGTGTGTAATTAGGAATATTTACTCGGGAAATTCTCATTTAAAATAAACGAGTCACTTTATGACGTCGCACGGACGTTGAGAATAAAAAAAAAAAAAAAAAAAAAACTTTTAAACGTTTTATAGAGATAAACATCAAAAGTTGTCTAAAGAGCAATAGCTAGCGGAGATATCGTTACAGAGACATATATAGCATAGAGGTGATTATGGCGGAAGGAGAATAAGTCGCGATAAGTGAGACGAGAGAGAGCGATTAAGCAAAATATTTATGTCACCGTTGCTTAGTGGCCGGTTTGCAATTAGAGACCAGGAGACGATATTTTATCTTTCCGCGGTGGAGTAGTCGTCTATATACTGTTTTATGCTGGAGAACGATCTGATTTATTTTTCAGTGCCAGTGTGTGGGATTTTTCGATTATCGATTAAAATTTGCTCCTAGGAATATTCCTGGTCCTTCGCGTGTATTGCCACGTCTTTTTTTTTTTTGTACAAGAAGAAGCATTACATATGTATATTTATAATATATATATAGAACCTCTCGCTATACTTCGAGACTCTCCGATATCTAAATATCGAGATTCTCGAGTGCACGTATTGCTAAGAACTGAAATGTGATTTTTTTTTTGTTCATAAAGTATAATATTTATACACAGGAATGTATATTTGCGTATGGAGAATTTCTTGAATCCGTTTCAATAGACTCGTTAAATGTCAAAGTTCTACCATTGTTTTTTTTTTTTTTTTTTTTTTTTTTTTTTTTTTTTTATGTTATAAAAATTATACAAACAACCGTACCACAAAAATATATAGAAGTAATGTGAAAAAATAATATATATAATAATATATATATATTGCACAAAAGTCTCATTTCGTTATTATACGCGTTTTATGTTAAAGCTTTCACAAACGGTAAGTTTGTGTCTAACGCAATTGCTTCATCTCGCTACGCACATTGAAAATAATTAATACTTCCGCTTGTACACTTGTTAATCAATTGCACGCGTGTCAATCGCTTGACACGCGTGTACATCTATAATTATGATAAATACTGCATTATTATATCGAGAATTTATATATCGAGACAAAGTATATATTATCTTTCGGTGAAATTGATTTATATATTGAGAGTAATTGACTTTGAGTATTTAACACACCGCTTCTGATATTAATCTGAAACGACGGCGACGCTGAAGGACAGCACGTACGTCGTCGTCGTTGGAAATATAGCGAAAACAGCGTTATTGCACACGTGCCCTGATTAAAAACTCACAATTACGCAAAAATCGCAAAATCTCGAAAAATCAAAGGCTCCCTGATCTAGTCTGGGATCTCCGCGCGTTTTTTGAATTTTTTCTTTTTTAGCAAGAATATTCTCTCGTATCAAATATAAAATGTTGTTAATGCAATGCGAGAGGGAAAAAAAACGTGTTTCATCAGCTTATGCTGTTTATGAGATTTAATCAGGGTGATTAAATATGCAACACGCAGTTTTACAGAGGAAAGAACGCGAAGATTTCGGCAGAAATCGGATCTTCGAAAATGACCTCATATCGTGTCCTCGTTTTTTTTTTTTTTTTTACTCTTCATAACAAAATATGTCGATATTTTATGTGTATATATGTATATATGCTTTCGATATATGTATCATATAATGTATGCAATCTTTTTTTTTTGTACGTATACACAGTGTGTGTATATTCATTGTAGCCACCAGCGCGATTTTTCGAGGCGTTTTGCGAAAATATTAATAAAGTTTTTTTTTTTTACGCGGCTTCGCAAGCGGCGGATATTTTTTCATTAGTTTCTTCGCAAACACGCCTGAAAATCGTAATAAACTATTATGATAAAAAGACTTCGCATATATATGTATGTATATATAGAGTTCTTCTTTGATTATGTTATGTTCCATAGCCTAAAGCTGCATGAGAGGATGCGAACTCAAAGCGAACTTTCAGTCGGCATTATTGTAATGACGCCGTTTTATACGCGAACGTTATTACAGTAATTACAGAAAGCTAATGATGAAATTCTGAACAATGAGAGTAGAGTGAAATTAATGAACGCGTTGTATATATATTTCTCTGTAGGAAACTAAATCGTGTTGTGTATTTTATCCTTATGCCAAATGTTTCGTATGAAACCGAACTGGAACGTGTCCACGTTCCAGTCGATTTCGGGGGGTGAAGCGTGTGTGTGAGGAAGAATCTTTCTGGTTCGAAGTTGTTGATTGTTCCGACCGCGCCGTGTGTGCGGCTTAAGTAAATTCCCGTCACAGGGTAATTTTCGAAGATCTTCAATTACAGACAGACAGACAGACAGTTACACGAGAACACTAAACTGCGCGATGAAGAAGATCAGAGCCAGCCAATGTGGTAGTAGAGCAGAGCTCGAATTTGCTGCGATCCCCCGTGCGCTACGCCTATGGCCTACGCCCCTCTCGCTTTCTCTTCTCACCGCGCTTGCCTCAGCAAAGGTCCCGCTTCGTTGTCGGTAGTGGGGCGCGGCGCAGTATCACACAGAATGCCGCCCTACTACCACTACTGATAACGAAGCGGTCGCTGAGGTAAGTGCGACGAAGGGAGGAGAGAGCATTGAGAGGCGTAGCGCTCAAGGGAAATTGTTGTTCGGCAGTTGCAAGGCAAATTCGTAGTAGAGTGACATTCATCAGTGGGACACGAAGAAGACACGATAAGCGGAGAAATAATTCGACATGCACATCGACAGACGCACGAAATAGATTTTATACATCCTGTACACCTGGAAAACGTATTTGCAAGAAGTGTTTGTTTACATTTGTTGTTTACTTTCTGCACTCCTGAATGTATATTTGTTTATGTCGATCGTTTCCTTGATTCTCGCGCCGGGATTGTTGGAAATTGAATTGATTTGTCGTTCGAGATCATCTTTATTTTTCTGTGTGTCTAAACTCGACAGAAAAACAAGATACGAAAATAATTTCGAGACGGAAAATATTGCGAATTTAATTTTTTTCGAGAAAAATTAATTTGTGTATGTAGTTTAATATTGTTTTTAAATCTCTTTTCTAAGATTTTTCTCTCAATCAACGCTTCTGTCTTCAATAAGATCCGTTTTCAAATATAAATCATATCCTCAGGCAAGGCTCCGGAGCCTTCGAAAACATAAAACTTCTCTTCTGTTTTTCAAGCAGGCCCGAAAGCAGAACGGGGGGTAAGTCAAACGCTGAGGAAAGAGTGTTTTTTTGTGTGTTTTTGTTTTCGCGAGCGACTAACAGTCGCATCGAACGAGGGAGTATTTTTTTTTTGTTCTAAGACAGAGAAAAAAAGAGAGAGCAGAGAGAGAGAGAAACAACGAGAAGAAGAGAGAAAGAAGGACGAGGGGGCTGCAAAAGGGATGAAACTGACAATGAGAAAGGAAGGGGTGTAGGCGCGACGCGTCGTCGGCGACGTTCGCGAAACTTCCAGTCGCCGTCAAACTTTACGAACTTCGAGGAGTCGATCCTGTTGTTCCCGCGAATTGGGGAAGGAAAGTTTTGCGGGTTTTCGCGATGTGAGAGTGTGAAATAAATGCGGCAGGTGATGTACTCGCGTCTGATTCTTTGCGCTCGCTGAAAGAATCGCTCGTGTGTGTTTGCCCGACGATAATTAACTTTCAAACAGCAGAGAACGTCCGAGTCTCTTCAAAAACGCGGATTTTTAAAGCTAGTAATGGTTTTTTGCGTGTAGGTTTTGAAAAATAACGAAGTATGAAATACAAAAGTATCGCGCGTGTCTTCCAAGAGTTCGATTTTAGAAAAAACATCTCATTCGCGTAAATTGCGTTACTCTTTTTTTTTATTGATTTCCCGTAAAACAAAGAGAATGTAAAAGGAGAAAAGAAAATGCGTCGTCGATAAATTGAAGAATCGAAGAAATTTTAACACGGATTTTGTGTCTCTAACAAGAAAAATAGATCGCTTCTTTCTCTTTCTCGTTCTCTCTCTTTTTCTCTCTCTATCTCTTTCTGTGTGATTTTTAAACAGTTCTCACACAGAATTTAAAGAAAAACAATACGCACAACAGCTTGCAAGGTAATGCGTAAAATAGAAGAAAGACACAATCGTTTATCGCAACGATTTTTATCTCTTGAACAGTAGTAAAAGGATCGACCGATCAGTGAAACTGTAACGTTATACAAAAGAAAAATAAGAATTTTAAAGAAAATCTTTAGACTTTGGCTTCGTTCTATCAATAGTAAAACAAACTTATCGTTTTTTTTTATTATCGAGTAGTTATTAATATTTTTTTATTTAATATTTACGCGCAAATCGAATGCATCGCTATAATTTTATCTGAATTATCGCTCGACTACCCTGCCACGAGGGTAATTGAAAAACGCTTCGCTACAACGTTTGCAAAACTTCAACATTTTGTCGAAAATGAGAAAATACATTTTGCATCTCTGTTTCTCCCATACAAAAGTGGATCTATAATATATTAAACGTCTTTTTTTTTATTTTTTATTTTTTTATTTTTATTCCCTCTCTCGCTTTGTATATCTGCTCTCATTTCGTTTCGACACTCTTGCCTCGCCCACAGAATTTCACTCCGAATGTGTATTTTCGGGTAGCGAACAGAGCCACTTCCAATCTTATTGTGTGCTCTGGTAAATTTAAAAAATCCAAGTTTTCTCCAATTACGTCTAAAAGTAAAACACAGTCGCGGCGAATTTATCGAAGATCGAAACAAATGGAATTTAAAAATTTAAAAAAAGACGGTTGAAAATTTACAGTTTTCCGCGAAGTAATAGTTTTTTTTCTTCTATTTTCTCTTGTGAAAAACAAAATGTTTATCGCGTACGTTACGCCGGTTTTGAAATCTGATCGTATCACATTCAGTTTACGAACGAACGGCAAAGCGAAAACTCGTTCTCCGTATTTGTTTATGACTTTTTGCGATGATCTTTCTGCTTGACTCCCGATATACTTTTAATTTGAAGAACCTTTCAATAATCATAGAGCAGAGAGTTACATATAATAATTATAACGCGATAACAATAAGAACTTCTTATATCACCACCCTCCCCTTCTAACGTATCGAAACAGTCGTCGAATTAAACTATCAATTGTATATCCTCAGCTAATTTTTTTTTCTCTATCCGAAATGTCCTCCCTAAAACTTAACGCGCTAACGTACGGTTCTTTTTTTTTTTTTTTTTACTTGTTTCTCGTTTTTTTTCTTATTCTCACTTATCTACATTTTTACTTTATGTATATATATATTTATATATATATATATAATCTATGTTTTAAGATTCTCATCGCTGTCGTAGGTAAGAGAGACCGATCTTCCCGCCTCGCGTTTTAGATTCTTATGTTCGCAAGCGTCTTTGCTAAGTGTCGCGCGACCAGATTTAAACAAATATCTTGTTTTCGTGAAAAGAAAATCATCGTTTGCGGTGCAATTCTTAAATGTCGGTTAAATAAAGAGAGAAGCAACGCGTGGTATTTGCGCTGTCAAGTCAGACGATATTCAATTTCACGTTCCACCTCGAGGTGTAACGACAGAAAAATTTTTCAATACGTTTTTGTATCACACACGTGACAGCATATCTTCTTTACTCTTGCAGCATAGAATAACTAAGCATTCCGTAAAATATCTGAACGAAACGTCGTTTTACTGGTGACAATATAATTCTCGTGGTGCTAAGTGGGTTGACTTTTCCGAGAACCGCCAAATTGCGCCAAAAATTCTTCGCAGACATCTTCGTCGAGTGTCTAAAACTGTAAGAGTAGAAACGACTTCGTGCTCGCAGGTGACTTCGTCATGTCGGATAGTTGAGTTTTTGTTTGTGTTTTTTTTTTTTTTTATCAACTATAGGTTGCATCTAAGTACATTCTACAGAACACCTAATTATTCTATATAAAACAATATCACTTTTTCGCATTTTCAACAGCAACAATTTAAAAAAGAATTTACACTCTGGTCGGGTCAGCATCTTCTTCCCTCTTTCTTCTCCCTCCCCTCTTTTTTTCTTTCTGCTTTCGCGCGTCATCGTTTTTTTTTGTTTGTTTTTTCCCATCACGAACACCATCGACGATCAACAATGCCTCAAATCATTCCTCCCTCTCGCTGTTCCCGCAAAATCCACGCTCGTTTTATCGCGGGAATTTGCCTTCGAATCGGATAAAGATTAGATTTCTGGATTTCAAATTTTTCTTCGCGCAATGCTGGATTTTTACAATCTTCTCCTCTCTTCAAGGAAACATATCGGTTTGTGCATTTATTTCTCCTTATTTCATGCTTCTTCTCACGGTGGCAATCATCGATTGAGTTGCTTCTTCGGCACATGCCTACGTTTTTCTTCGTTGCACTTGTAGAGAACATCGGGACGTCCGTCGAGAATTTTCTTCTTCTTTTTTTTTTCTTTCGAAGTTCGCGGAAGTTTCTGAGAACTACTACGGTTGAGTTTAATTTCAGTTGCTTGTAGAAATCGAGGAAGTCAACTCTGATATCGTCTTTATCGAGCATCGTTTTTTTTTTGTCGTTTGATTCGCCTCTTTAAAATTTTTCTATTTATTATACAAATTATTATTCAACAGCCTTTTATTGCTTATTCAGTTAATATTTGTCACTGAAAACATTTGCCATCGTTACACATTTATTTCGGATTAGTTTTCTTTTTTCTTTTTTTTTTTTTTTTTCACTGCGGTTTAAATGCGGTTCGCGTTATACGTCACGTTTTGTTCCTTGTCGAGAAATGCAATCTGCTGTGCAATCAAATTCCTTCAAATACCGCTAAGGACTATTGACATTGTCCGATGTTGTTGTCTGTTTCATTTCCAGTTAATAGTTTTCTTTTAAATTTCGAGATTAGTGGATTTTCTATTTATTCGCCATCTCTTTGGAAAATCGATTCGATTCCTCTCGAGAGGTCTGAGCACTCTCTTTCTCTCTTAAACGTTTCACTGTTGCGCGTTTCTCTAATTAGTAATTTTCAGTTTTAATTGCCAACGTTCTTTTGTCACGTTCGCGACCTGAACCTTCCTTTCCGGAATAATATTTGTTTCTTCTTGCACTTCTCTTCTCTTCTCTTTTATGCAAAGGTTTTTGTAAGTTTTAATATTCCATAAATATTAATCTCTCATCAATCTCTGTTTTTTATACCCGCAAGTAGCGTGATCAGATAAAAGGAAGAATTGTTTTTCTCTTTCTCTCGCGCTTTTTCTTTCTCTCCCCGATTCGCTCCCGTCTCTCGATTCTCAAGCGCGGAACAAAAATTCTCGACGAGATCAATTCCGATTTTCGAGGTGGCGCGCAAATCAAGCGGCAGTACAACATCTTCCGGGAATCCTCCCGGGGACAAAATCCCCGAAGGAATCCCTCGGAATCGCGTCTTCTTGTCGCGCTCACTCTATTTCAAGCAACGTTTGACTGACGTTAAATCGATTAATCGGCCACTGATTCCTGAAATCGCACGTTCTCCGCGGACACGTACCGATGCCGATGGTTACTTTGCATATCGTTTTTCCCCGTTTTTTTCGCCGCTTCGTTATTTCCTCCGCCGCTCTTTCCCTCATTGTTCTCGCGGGCAGCAAGATAAGAAAGGCGGACGCGATCATCACGACGACAACGCGCGAAAGCGCCGTTATCGCCGCGTTCCTCGCGAGCCGCGCGATATGACAAACTCATTGGAGACTGCATTTACTTTCAATTTGCGACTTGAGCTCGTTCACCTGCGTTTCTATCGTGTTCCTCAATTCTGAAACAATCCAAAAACGCAAAACACATACGTCTGACGTACATATAAAACGACAATGAAAGCAACGTGTAATTAAAATTTTTAAAATAGACGGCAGATTCCCGCCCCTTAACTTCCCCGTTCGAGAGAAACGTGAGACTCGAGAAGCAAGTTGAGGAACGAGATTAGTTTGAGTAAGAAAAACCACGTGACCCAGAAGTTCCGAGCGCGAACAATCATAAACGTGTACAGTAGTGTGAATCTCGGTTAGCTGCACAGGATTTTCTCTCTCTCTTTTTCTCTCCCAAAGCGCGCCACTCGCCGCGACATTTCCTCTATTAACCGCTTTGTCTCCCGATCGCTTTTATTGCGTCTGTCGCACTCGCCGCAACTTTTACGGGAACTTGGAAGAGAATAAAGTTCGTTCCTTTCGAGATAGCGCTGCAAATCGCGCGCAAATAAACCCGATGTAGCGCGAGTAAACTCGAAAATCGTCAAGTCGCGAAATAATTTTCCGGAGGAAAAAAAATAATTTATTTCTCTTTGCGCTTAAAATTGCGAAACTGGTTACGTACTGGTGAACTCATCTTCGTCCTCAGCCTCGGCCTCGGCCGCCAATTCCTCCGGCGTTTTCTTCTTCCGCATTAAGGGATTCGGTTCTTCCTGCGGTATCTCTTGCACCTCCTCCTTTTTCTTTATGTTATACTGTAAACCAAAGAAAAACAACATCCCGTCAAGCGAAGACACATTTGAGACGCTTTTTCACGTTAAAGGTTCCGGGAACGAACAGGTCGAATCCAGGTCAAATAAAATTTAATCGGGTCGCGCGATGCAAATTCTATACGCGATCGTTTAATTTAAAGACGTTAAAACAAAAAAAATTAAAATGACGGATTAGTAAAAATACGTAACAGTGTATTAAACAAGAAGACTCGTCAGTATGTAGTACATTTCTTTCTGAACAATAATTATATCCAATTTTCCACGAAATTAAAATTAATTTAAAATTAATTTATTCTCTTACTTTGTGTTTGTTGTTTTTTTTTATTGCTACATATAATAATTATAACTTCTTACTACATATAACATTACATTAGTATGTACAATAATTAACTTGTATAATTTTTTGGTTACTTTATATAATAATTATAAATTTATAATT
>QVOA01022457.1:0-23594 GCA_014825685.1 Pseudomyrmex cubaensis
CAAATCATTAAAAACTTAAAAGTAACTAGACTTAAGGTTAAACATACATACAAAATAATTGGCTGAATCACTTAATGTTAATTGCATCATTAAAATATTTGTTTGAAATTAATAAATATATTTGGTGATGCGATTAAATAGTTTGATAAATTAAATAAATGTTGATTGCTACAGCAAAAAATATTTAAGTGTAATAAATAAATATATTAGTTGATTCGACCAACTTCTTTACTGAATCAAATAAATCTTGATTGCTTCAACAAAATATTTGTTTGGAATAAATAAATATATTACTTTACACGCTTGCATTACACTTAATTTACTATCGTACTTGTGCGAATACTTTTTTTTTTTTTTTTTTTTTAATGGAAACATTATCTTAATTTTACTACATTTTTGTGCTTTTAGAGAATTTTACAAAATTGTTTAATGGCAAGAAAATCATGCTATTTGTTGAAACGTTCGAATCTCACTTTTTTGTAAGCCTAGGGAAGTACAAAATTTTCTAGATTTCAAAAAATTAGGAACTTTGCTGAAATGTTCCGATTTTATTTTTTTTTTTTGTGGGCTTAGGGAATTTTGCAAAATTCTCTAGATTGCTTTAAAATTACGACATTTGTTCAAACGGTCCATCTTTACAATTTCGTTGCTTTAGGGAATATTACTCAATACCCTAAATTGTACGAAACTGAAGAAACTTTCTGAAACGTTCGAATCTCACAGTTTTGTGGGTCTAGGAAATTTTACAAATTACCCTAGATTTTAAAAAAGGAATCTGAAAATTCGGTGAAACGTTCCAACTTCATATATTTGTGGTTCTAGTGAGATTTACCAGTTGATTGTAATTTTTTTATGTTTAAGTTTATGGAAATTTTTAGCTTATTGTATTATTTAGTTCTAAAGCTATTTCTCAATTGATTTTTGAGCTTATGTAGCTTTACGCGTCGTCTACAATACAGTCGTAATCCGTAAGAAATTGACCAATCACAGATATATTACGCAAGAATAATCCAATTGTGATTGGTCAATTTCTTACGGCTGAAGACCATTCTACATAAAGGCCATTCTACGTAAGATGCAGACGCAGGTCGCAGATCTCGAGGATTTGACCATTCGCGTTAGTCGATTGACTGATTTGGCAAACATGACTGGTCGATTCCTCGAGATTTGCTATCTACGACCTGCTTTTGCGTCTTATGTAAAATGCCTTTACAGGATGCGACTGTATTGAAGACGACGCCTTACGTTTTGTGCTTATGGTTACGAAGATTCATGTGTTATGGCCTTAAAAAATGGAATGATGCTTAATAATGCGCTTAAGCGTCCAAAGCTAATGCACCCACAGAGTGCCTTTTATGTATATACAGTTTTTGTTTACACCGTTAAATTGACAACAAGTGAAAACAAAAATAGAGAGACAGAAATTTCTAATTTTAAATGGATTCAGAGTTTAGGTAAATTATTAGTGTACATCTATGAGAAGAATCACAATTTAATAATATCGAGAAAAACTTGATACAATTTAGTGCCAAGAAAATTATCATCATAAATAATGTTCATGTTATAGGATTATAGGTGATATGTGCAATGTTAAGTATAGAAATTTATTAGCAACATACAAAGCTAATAAAAAGAAACAGTACTGGAAAAAGTGAATATCTTTGAGGAATATTTCAAGGTATGTGACTTACTGTTACAGGTTAGGTTACAAAGCATCGAGTGCTCTTTGTACTAGCATGCTTCGTAATAGTTTACGAAAACTTCAAATTATTATTCGTCAACAAGTTCAACAAGGTAGTTATATTAAGAAAAATTACCGTGTTAATAAAATAGTGGTATTGACAAAAAAAAAATAAGTATGTTTATAGGAAACAATTATGTTTTACAGAAAAATATCTTGTGGTATAAAAGTTACAGAGATCAAAGCGTAAGAGATAAAAAACTTTTATCGGTTAAAGAGAATAGATTAAAGGAAATATTTTAAGGAAACATGTGTTTAAAAGAAAAAGAAATCAAAGTTACATTGAAATTTGCAACAGTCTAAAAAAAGAATACTTCAAAATATACATTTTATATAATATTATATAAATAATATATATACATTACGTTTCAACTACGTAATCTCTATCTGACATAGTTGCATTTGTGTAATATTATATTTTTGTAAAAGAAATATACGTTATTTCATTTTAGAACAAGAAATTGTGTTATTAAAGTTTCAGCAATTACTTATTTTTTTTATTTCTGATAATTAGTATAATGACAAGAATATTTTACTATGTGTAATATAGATTGCAGATAACAAGAAAAACATTAAAAATAATTTAAAAAGAATATAGTTACTAACTACTCCTCTTTTTGCGTTCTATGATGTTTTTTATCTTATATTTTTTAAGTTTTCTAAAACTTATTAAAAAAATAGTTAAGTAATGTCACTAAAATAACTTTTTTCCAAGTAAAGTTGGACTGCATCTTGCTCGTGATTTGTATCCATCGAAATCGTGAAGATTCTGAATATCCAAAACTGTTGGAAATTGTTGTCAAAACATTTGTGACTTGTTATATTTATTATAATATATGATTTTTGTATTTATAATCACAGAGTACTTTTATACCTTAACATTGCAATATATACCTCAGCTTGAAATTCAAAGTAATTGAAAACATGCTTCAAAATCTATATGTTGAATACAATGGCACTATTTTTGATAAAAAGTCATCAATTTTTGTTTTAAAAGTATACATTAATGTATCTATTACACATGTTTTAAATGTACGTGTTTAATTGATTTGTGTCACTATATGTCACTGTCACTCTTAAAAGTTAAGTGTCACATCTTCATGTCGGAAGTGGTCGGAAGAATTGGTCTTTAAAAATGTTTTAATTACATTCTGCAGTGTTTTTGTGTCGACGTGACTTGATTTCTTAGTGGCTCGAGAGCTCCAAAAATCCGTTCGTATCGCACACCACGTAACAATGGTCGCGTTCAGCAGAACCCTAACCTAATTAAATAACAATACTTAGAATTTTAGGTTAGGTTAGAAAGTACATCTTACCGTCAAAATTCAATCAAAAACTCTTATTAATTTATTGACAAAATAAGTCGATGGATGTCTGTCGATAATTACGCGCTGTTAATAAAAATGTTGATATATTTCATCGATGAATAAAAGAACTCTGCTACATTTGCGCTTCGTGCGACTGATCGATCAATGATTTAAAAAAAACTTGCTTTGTACCAAACTATGTGTGTTAATCTATACAGATGAAAGTTCGGTCGCAAAGATACGGTTAGGAATCGCAAGTTGGGATGGGAGAAGTTGTGACGGATGGGGAGAGACGTGATTTTTGTAACTACTGGTGGGATTGAGCGAGTAATCGAAAGAGGCTCGTACTATCCGCGCTTTAGTAAGATCGTTTACTATAGTCGTCGCTATGGCGTGTGTAGGGTCGAGTAGGCTTTGTGCTTATGTGGAGAAACTGTGTCGGTTTGGACATTTCACTCAATTACGAAGGAAAGTTTCCACGACAACGTGTGTGAAATCGAGTTTGGTGGCTTCTCAAATGAATGGCGTGTTCTTTCAACATTCATGTATCTTCCAAGTATGTTTTCATGCTAAATTCTCCCTATGTTGTCGAGATAAATGTTTGAATTGTATTCGTTTCGGATAAATATTTGAATGGTACCGCGCTTCCGCTCACTTAGAACGCACATTATCCTAGTGGTTGATAGTTCGTAAAATATGATACGCTTGAGAAAATGAACTATTTAATTCAATTTTTTTGCAATTTTTGTTTGACATAACCTATATTCAGGAATTCTACAAACACACACATATATATTTATATATAAAAATCTTATTACATGTATATATATATATGTATGTATGTATGTATGTATAAAGTTTTCTTTCTTCCTAAAACATCAATTTACTAAGCAAAATAAACAAAAACGTGTTTTTACAAATAATTTTGAAACAATTACACATAACATAATGTATACATGTATAAAAGTTAAATGTTGGTTGCAAACATAAGATTCTCGATATTTTTATGTTATTGTTACTGTAAACTTAAGCACGAGAATCTTTCTTGTATGTATAATTATTATGTACATAATTGAATTGAATAGAATAATGTAACAATCAAAAAATTATTAGAAATTATTACATTACAACTTATTTTTCATTGTCAGCTGATAAATTTATCTAGCAAATCGTATACTACTAAATATAACGATATTTTTAACAACGATATAAAGTTTTGAATAAGTAAAAAAATTTGTTGTAATGTTGTTATAAATATAAAACTTATTTCAAAAATTAATCAAGATTTTTCAACTTATTTAGAGAAACTGCATTGACTATCAAGTAACGCACATTGTTTATTGCATATATGCTTATAGTACAATTTAACTGCATTATTTTGCGTTGTATTTTTTATATAATTTTATATATATGAGAATTTATTGAACTTTATTTCATGTGTGCATAAATACCTACACACACGTGAAATACAAAATTATTTTTTTTCTTTTCGAAACATCGACAATTCATTAAGCAAAGTAAATTTAAACAAAAGCTTACATATCTTCGCAAATAATTTACGCAACGATTACATATACAGTAAATATTCGGAATCGTTTCAAGTAGAATCTGAATCCGATCTAATTCCGAAAGGTTACGTAGATAACCTTATGTAAACAAGACATTAAAATATTGATATAAAAGAGAAAATACAGTTTTACTCTTTCAACGTCTTTCGAAACAGATTTAAAGACTGTTTCAACTTTTACTCAATTCTCTAATTGAAAAAGTTTATATTAAATATTTTTTTTTAGTAGCATTTATTTTATGTATTAATATCAAATAATCACAAAAGTTTATTCAGTTTTTTACAATAAATTAAACTTATTATTTGATAATATTATTAGAAAGATAAATTTAAAAAATTTGTTTTTAATAAAATGCGTACTAGTGATGCAAATCACTCGTTATAAAAAGCTGTAGTGCGGTTGTAGTAAACTATAGCGTATAAAATCATCAAACTTTCTCAGGTTGAAAACGTACAAGAAACATGGTTTTTGAAACATAGTTTTGAAATTCTTGCGTTGATGAATTATAAATTTGGAAGCAAATCATGTATGCAAACTTTAGGCAAATTAAATCGCTCTTATATGAATAGCACACAATCTTTTTGTTTTCGCAAAAGTCTCATATGTAATGTCAGAGAATAACATTAATAATATTAATATCGAGTCGATAAACAATCTGTATCTCGCGATACAACAAATTTCCAGCCTACCTAGGCTAGCAGCCTTTACGAGAAATACTTGGACTACACCGCGGCATTCGCTCTTGACTTTCTCGATTCGACCAATGCTATAGTACACGTTTCCACACCTGTTTTTATCACGGAATTCTGAGAAACTTTTACTATTCTCGTACAAGCTACGCTTTGCGATCGAGAGTGACTTGAATCGTAGAATCAAAACTTTTCTTCTTCTATGTGCATTATAATGTTCGTATAATATATACTCGTCAATATTATTTTATATGAAATTATATAGTTTGACTGATTGACACAAGTTCAACGAACACGTTATCTCAGACAGCAAAAGTCCGATAGACGTCGTAAAGACTCCTAAAAATTAATTAAAATAATTTAGACATCTTTCTGAAACATCTTTTAAGACATCCTTTCTTTTTGTGCTGGGATACTTCGTCATTCCACTCTCGTAAAAAATGCGGTGAGTGTACAGATTTGCTCGTGCAGGAATGTATGAATAAATACATTCACAAAGTAATCATTGTCGTTAACGCAACAAATTATTGCAAAGCACACTTAACGAATTAGCATAAAGAAATCGCGCCTCTTTTTATAGAATGCCGATAAACAGTTTAGTGGATGAGAACGCAGTTACAGAGAAGATTACTGCCGATACAATGTTGTCAAATGTCAACATCTTGTTTTGAAATTATTAACATATGATTGTAATAATATATGCGATGATTTATTACTCTTCTCTCACTTATACTATAATACTTTACAAGACTTTTCACGAGTTTCTTTTATTTATTAAAAACTTTCAAAGTTCACTCAAATTATTTTTAATTTATTTTAAATCTATAATCTATAACCGTCGTATATTATTTACAGATACTCTTGAAAATATTCTATTTCATAGCAATTAAGAACTTTGGTATGCTATTTATTCGCATTATAAATCCTGTGTGTAACATATGTACATATATAACTTGTAAACATTTTGCATCAGTGTTCATTCGGTTTGCGTATATTTATTGCGTAAAATATACAAACGTACATATAATATATACACATGCGACTTGAGCGTACGCTTCAAAATTGTATAGAGACTGTGATTCCATAAAAACTTGTGATACACACAGTTTAGAGAAAAAAAATTTAATAAAACTTTCTAAAAAACGTACTTGGTCAATTTCACACGAAAAAGACACTAGAAAAGAAAATTTTCATTGGATTCTTTTAAATACATTTATTTCATTCTTCTCTTAGATGTTCAAGACATACAAGATGAGAGAGAAATTCTTCGGGCCTGTTTGGTGATTTCCTTCTGAATTATGCATTTCTACTACTATATATTGTGCGGTTGAGATTAATATGAAAAAGAAATCTAGTCGTGGCTCAAAATTTTATTGAGATGTATAAAGAGGACTTAAAAAAAAAAAAATATAACGGTTAGATTATATTTTCAGGTCTTCGAAATCGGTAAAACTTGGCTGTTGAGATGTTGCTGGAGATTATTGCTGTTAATATTTTAAAATATCTTTAAACAATTGTTTAACTGTTGATCTAATCTTGTCTAATCTTAATGATCCGTCTCTATCGTAATGAAGTACGCAATCTTTCATACGTGTGGTAATTATTAGTCTTATTACGAAGCGACAAAATAGTCTGGGAATGATGACGCGATTTCCACTTTCACATTTTTCCTCACGACAATTTCACGGATATTTGTTAACAATTCATAAGCTAGTAAGCAGATATATTTTGTGTATAGAATATTTATGTTCATTCATTAGGAAATTACTTTGCAGCAAGGTTATTGCGAGAAGGAAAAGTGGATAACGGTTGTTCGCAAAACGTCCGTGGAAAGTTGTCGGGGAATGCGTACTGACCTTGATTATTCAAACCATCCGCTTCTTCGACGGTTGTATTGCGTGGTCGTTGGTCTCTTGTCGATTGCTTTCGTGAAATTTGTGTCTTGTATTTTTCAAAAAAGCAGATTTGACAAGTATTTAATTCAAAACACAAAACAGTTGCAAATCTGGCTAAAATTCGCGAGTGTTTATGCGAGTGTACAATATGTAGGATACGTGAGAAAGTTAATCGGCAATAAGAATATTTACTAAAGTTATTATATATATGTATGATCTCTTCACTGCCTAAGTAACGAATTAAATAGAAACTCTGATATACATTAGCGAGGATATTGTACATACGTACCCCATTGCGTATGAGCAACTTTTACCTTGCACCATGTATGGTTGCATTCGGCGTTGCTCTTTCTCTTGATATGCTCGCACCGTTTATGGTTAACTATATCTAAATGTAACCAAAAATCTTAGACACTTGAATCAAGAAAGTTTTCAAGTATGATACATTTCTTTGAATTGTCTATTATAAGATTAATAGCTTTCTTTAGCGATGAGTATAAAAAAGGAATGCTTTACAGATTGCATGTAAATTAAGTTAATATTGCCTATCGCATATTTAATGTACGACTTGTTAATAATAATGTATACGATAATATGCACGGAATACGGGAGATACTGGTTTGACTTCTAATAAAGATCTTTTTTTTTTTCGCAATAAGTTTCTTATGATTTTATAGAGAGATAAATCAGGTATTTTATCCTATATATGATGCAAACCAAGAATCCTAGATGATTTTTCACATTGAATTTAATTCTAATTATTATGTGTATTATATAATTTACACGTTTTAAATGAAATAAAAAATATATTTTGCACAAACATCTAATACATAGACTCACACGATCGAATTAATCTTTGCTAGTTTAATATATTCGATAGTAATGTACAAATGTGCAAGTTGACTCGTTTAATCAGTTATTTTTCATTAAAATTTTTGAGAAAAAAGACAAACTTCTAACGACCTTAAGCGCAAAGTCGTGAGAGCGACCTTGATTCCTTGGGATACGTGCAGCAGAGCACACTATAGTGCTGATTAAAACGGACATCAGCATCGATAAACATGGTGCGCGATTCCAGAATGTGGGTCGGCCAACGCTCACGGAGAAAGTGTATTTTCCCACTCTTCGCTTCTTGACATTCAATACCGTTCTTTAAGAATGACGAAGATACGAGAAATATTTACTGATTGATCTTGGTGTAGCTTTTTACTTTTTTAAAAAAACATAAAAATAAATAAAATAACAATTTCATTCGTATGTATTTGTGAAAAACGCGAGATGTTGACTATTTATCTCAAAACTCTCTAAATACACTTGTATTGCTCTGAAGAGAGAGAGAGAGAGAGAGAGAGAGAGAGAGAGAGAGAAAGCAAAAAATTTCTTTAAAGTTGATTTAAAATTAATGGTTAGATTTGGATTTCAATATTTATCTCTATAACAATCTCTATAAAAAATATACACGGCAAAATAACTTAAAACTTTTGGTGTTACAAGGCAATATTAACATATTTTCTATTAATTGTTTTATGTAACTTTTGTGTATGTTGTTTATTATTGTATTACAACATAATTCAAAAATCCTTAAAACATTTTTAGAGTAACAGCATAAAAATTGAAATAATTTTCCAAAGAAAGTAGCAAGAAACAATATAACCATAAAGTGAAAGTTATTTTTCAGACTAATAAAAGACGATTATTTTTAAGATATAACAACATATACATGTGTTTTTCGAATATTTATTTCTCGAGAAAAACAAGTTTTTGCGTATCTTTGTTTATGGATAAGATTACATAATGATGCCAGACAGCACGAAAGCCCGAAAGATGTTGTAAAGACTACATTATTTTAATCATTTTTTAGATATCTTTATACGATGTTTTTCGGATCGAAAAAGTATTATTCGAGACAGTTTTTTTTTCGCAGTCTATTAATATTGCTTTCTTATTATTATTATTATCACTTCTTTGTTTTGTAATCGTCTGAACGACACAGCTCGTTTTGTTACTTGTTTGAGTCGGAAAGACACAGCGGTCGTATTTCTCCTGTTTTATGTCAAAAAAAACTCCTAATGAATATTTGTTTCTATTGCACTGTCAAAACTTGATTAGGTTTTACTAAATCACATGCATCTTTTTTAATTTATTATTTTTGAAGGATAATTAAAAATTATATGTATAGTTATTTTGTATTATTTTGATTATTATTGTTACTTATTCTTCTATAAAAAAAAGTGCTTGTTCATATTTTTTAATATAAAACAAAGAAACACTATCTCGTATTTTTCGCACATTTTACAATTGTCCTTGATCAATTCATTACTTAACATATTTGCGTTCACATATTAAGTTTTTATTATGTACATATATATGTATATGTGTGTGTGTGTGTGTGTGTACTGTTTTGTAAATTATACTTTAGTTATAAAAAAAATGTCCTTTATTTTTTTACCGTCAGCTACTTTTTCTGCCACAAAAGACCATTTTATTCATCACACATTCTAAACTTTAGCCTTTACCAGAAACAAAAATGACTCACATGCATGCAAAGGATGTCCTGTGATGGACAAGCGTTATAATGATTATCTCTCCTATCATCGATCTTTTCAATTGGAATTTTTTGTACAACGTTTCGTCATACATGAACCGATTTGATGTTGAGAAAGATTGAAGGCCGTCGAGATTATTTCTCTTTCCATGTGGTGATTCCCGGTTAAGTTTATAGCATCGTGTTGCCACAATCCACTTGG
This sequence comes from Pseudomyrmex cubaensis, assembly GCA_014825685.1. NCBI lineage: Eukaryota > Metazoa > Arthropoda > Insecta > Hymenoptera > Formicidae > Pseudomyrmex > Pseudomyrmex cubaensis. The sequence goes on from QVOA01022457.1 coordinate 9,948, forward strand.
CAGTAGTGGTCAGTCCAACTACGTAACCTCATTTTCTCCTCTTAACGCGGATCTGACTATTCATTACTTAAGATAATTTATGATTAAACTCCGTCCAATTTCCAATCCAAGAAATCCATGCGCGCATTCCGCCTATTTAGACTCAAGTGATTGCAGAACATCGTACGCAGCAGCACTGTAAAGGTTTATATTGCTGTTGAATGAAAAATAAATAAAATATATTAATTGTAATTGGGAAAATTTTTATACAATTATACAAAAGAAGACGCAAACCTTGACTTCATTTTTTTCATTGTGCGTAAATTAGCTTTTTTTTAGCCGTTAATCGCAGGTGAGACTTCAAGAGTCTTACGACAGAAACACTTGGTGGAGGCACACAATCTTGCACAACACCTGTTATTTCTTTATATCATCAATGTAACGAGTTCCTAGTTATACATATATGTTATTTCTAGTTTATATACATATTGTTATCAAAATACATGTTATGATATATGTTACAAAATTATTAAAAGTCAAATAAACATAACAAAGAAGATATCTTAGCGGTTTTTCAATTTTCTAAATCGATTTTTTTTAAATTAAGTTTCGTAAAAAAACTTTATCTTACATTTTGTATTTAGTTTTTGAAAATAAATCAGCCTCTTCTATGTTGTACTACAATTATTGAGCTTGTAGTTCTCGTTAATTTCACGTTCTGTAATCTCACGGACAGTGTTTTCTCTATTTCACTTTCTCCTATTATGTTGTTATTCCATTATCGACACTGTTATAGATACTCGCACGTTAATCGCGCATGTCACTTCTACAATTGGCTGCACTAAATATTAAAACGCAGTCTTTGTATGTGTACGCAGTATCGTTTTGCGTAAGATTCTTGCTTCTTTTAAAGAATAAATGCAAGGGAAGCGTGAGAATAAGAAGTTTCTGCATCTTGACGTTGTAAAAATATATAGAATAGAACTTGTGCGCTAACTATTCTTCTAAATCTTGCTTTTTAATCTTGCGTTAATCCTGATAATATAGCAAAATTCCTACAGAAATCAATGAAAATACGGAGCGTAAAACTATGAAAATTGTGCTATGGCGATTAGTACAACTACGGTTTAGTAACTCTCTATTTTCAAAGTATGCTAATTGTTACGTGATATCATGTGACAGGGATCTTTCATAATCATCCTGATAGCGATCCGCACATCGGCAGGTCCAGGTATGCATCTTCACCGACATGTTAACAAAGTTGACGCAATTCTCCGCGGCGATAAATCAACTATTGCATGTGTAAAAGACATTATGAGCCGCGTGATAATTGAAACTTTTTCGAATCGCGTATTCATGAATGGAAATCTTGCCAGTGATGATGACACTGATGCACACGGTCAGAAAAAAAAGAGACACGAGAGAAAGAGAGAGAGAGAGAGACAGAGAAAGTGTGCGTGTGTGTGTGGATGTGTGTAATAAGTCTAGATGAACTCCTTTTTTTCATATTCAAGTTTTCATATTGCTAACAATTTTTGTTCTCTAAGTTTGTATGCGTACATAAAATATTTGTTTGTATTACTATTCGTATTACTATTCTAATTCTAAACATTATGCTCAAAAATTATCTTTTAAACAAATAAATATTATTTTTCTTAAGCATTAATTTACTAAAACATATAGATGTTTTTAAAATATCGTATTCTTTAAATTATTCTGCGATTGTGCGCAAAATAGAGTTAGTGGATTGATAAAAAAAATAATATATGGGCATTAGACTTATACTTTATAGAAATTTATATTAGTGATTTTAACATTCAAAATAAGTATTAGTTTGATTATACCAGTAATTACTTTCTGTAAGATTTGAGTAGAGAAACATGTTTCATTTCTTATTATTTGTGAACTCGTAATTCCCTCTATAATTTTTTCTGTCTTTGGTGTTGGTTACATTTGAAAAAAGTAAAAGTCGAATGTAGTGAGCTTGTTTGCATTGCTAAAGGTAGTTATACTATGATATAATAAATAGTCATTTTCGAACAAGAGCACGTAGAAATTACCAGATATGCACGAACATCCATTAAGTGCGCTTATTGCTTAATATCGTAATTACGCACGCAGGTACTCACACTGTTTCAAAAATATCATGAAACAACATTTAGTAATGTAATTTTTCAATGTTTTAATATATTTTCTTTTTATTGCATATAGAATGGTCGTATTTTTTCTTAACTGAAAATGTAATATTATTAATATTTCTTGTTATCAAAAAGTAATTAGTAATGTTCTTCTCAAAACATACATTATCAATATAATCTCTCTCCTTAAACTTTTCAATAAAGTTACATAATATTCACTATTAGTTTGCGTAATCATATGATCTTTATAATTACTTTTTTTTTTTTTTCGAGTAAAGAGAGCTAAAGTACAGCCGACGCGTGACGTATTGCAAGAGTAGTAACTTTTTAAATAAAGTACTGGCGAGAGTGTGGTAAATCACGTATGTATTGCGTCGAAAGAATAACTAGTAGTAGAGTGCATAAGGAAAAAAGAAACAAAGAGAACAATAAAACAGTGAGAGACGAGAGAGAAAAGAAAGTTTTTGAAACAGAAAATCATATTTAACTTTAATATAATGAACTTCTATATCTTTTTATATCAAGATTTAAAAGTGATAAATTAAGAATTAAGCTATATAAATTACGGTAACAGATAAATATTGTCATCTTTAATTTTCTAACTGATTATTTAGCGTTGGAGATTACTTAGCGCTGACTAGAACAAACAAACAACTTTTATACGACAATTGTAATTTTTTTTTAATACGTACACTTCTAAGTCAATAAATAAAATTTACCTTTCAATAAAAAAAAATAAAATATATTTCTACACAATTTTAAAAAATTATAGAAAAACTTTATAATATTCACACATTTATATACACATTTATATTTATTGATATATATGCACATATATGCATGTATATATAAATATGTGTGTGTGTGTGTGTGTAAAAGAAATATATTAAATGGTTTTGTTTATAAAATTTGAATAAAATAAATATTTTTCATAAACATTTGAATAAAATAAATATTGCGTAGTTAATTTTTACAACATAATATAAGCTTATAGTCAATATTTGACATAATATGTATACTTTTTTTCTTTCATTTGCAGAATAAAACGAACAAATACGACAGCAAGATAGCTCTCGCTAGAACAACTAGCACTATGCAAACGCAGATGCCTGGATCTTTGCCTGATTACCAAATCGATCCTTACAGACTTGTAGAGGATGACCTTAAGGATATTTTTGACGATATACGACTGGTAATGCGTTTTAATTAATCTAACTCTGTAAAATGTATGTGTACTAGAAACTACTATACTTTTGTAATAGAAAAGTACTACTGTACTTTTTGTAATAGAAAAGTTACGATTGTCTATTGATTTTTCACAATTGCTACAGTTGTTAATATTTAGAAACTGTAGCAATTGTGAAAAATCGATAGACAATCCGCCGTGACTTTTCTGCAGAGCAATAGACGAATGAGGCGAGTTAGTTACATAAAAGTAACTGAAGGCTATTAATTTCCATTCGGACAAAGTAGCGATTGTCATTCACATAGGCTCGAGAAACTTTCGGGAAGTAAGAGTACTGCCTAGCAGATATTTATGTAATTGACTTAATCGATATTACGTACATAGAGCATTGGGAAATTGTGTCGTCTCTTGTAAGACGAATTCAGCGGTGCGGAAAAAATGCGTGTATTTGTCTTCAAAAGACGTACTTTCTGAAAAAAAAACCTGCGTAATCGAGATTTGCTTTGATTTTAACAATTTCTCTACCTTCTTTTTAATGAACCACATTTATGAGGCAAACACTAATCTTGTCAAAGCCAAAGTAAAATATTGTATATTTAGAAATTTTCCGATCAAGAAAATAAACTGGTCAAAAGAATTAAAATATGAAAAATTGATAAAAAGGAATCAAAACTTTATGATCAAAGTACAAAAAAAAGTTTACACAAGTCAAAGAAAGTTTCTTTGATTTGTACAAATTTTTACAAATTGATTAATACAACGGACTATTAACTAGTAATATTTGGAAAGTTAGTTTTCTTTTATTTTATATTATACTTTATCATAAACTTTTTGATTGCTGTACCACTAATTTTAATCAGTGTGATTAATTGTAATGAGAAAAATTGAATATAATAATCGCGATATATGATAATAAATTAACTGACAATACAAGAAAAAAAGTTTTTTAACCGTCTGGCTCTTTTTTGGCCTTGTTTTTTTTTTTTATGTATATTTTTTAAATGTTTTATATTTCTTAGATATAATAACATTTGTGTATGCGCATCCTACTGTTGTTTAAAGATATTCTTTGGTGAGAGACAGGAACAATTGTTAAGGCACGTTTATAAATATTGATGAAGAGTCATGTAATTTTCACGTGGCAGCGCCTTTGCTTAAGGTGCTTCGGCTCGTAAGCGAAAGCAGCTTGACTTCACGGTCTGCATATGATTGAGAAGAGAAGAACTTTTACTCACAATCATCGTTCACGTACGACAATGTGAAATTTACTAAATCTATAAGGATGAAAGTGTTCGGAATTTGATTCTGTAGATAATCGTTGAAAGTATATTAATTCAATGTGCTAATCGTATTATTACGTCCGAGTTGTTTAAAATACTCAACTGTGCCTTATTAAGTATCACTCACTACGTTGTTTTAGAAAAAGAAGACTCAGCACAGAACTTTAGATATCAAATCTTTAGATATCCAACCAAATAAAGAGAAAATTCTTGCGCGAGAACGTGTCCGTGACAATTCAAGAGCTCAACATTTTGTCAAAAGCAATTGTTCTTGAAAAAAAGCATTACGATGCTCTTCTTCATGAAATTTAATATGTAAAAACAATTCCATCAGCAAATTTTTAGTTATTATTTGTTGATTCTTGTCCATTCTATAAATTTGACAAATTATACATAGATGTTACATTACCACAGGATTATTACAAACGTCTAACAAACGAAACAAAAGAAATTGAACGTTTTTAACAAGCTATTCTAATTTCAACAGACGTAACTTGATTTGAGAAAAGTTAGAAAAGTCGATATATCGCAAACACAGTATCAATAATTCTCTCTCAAACGATATTGAATAAAATCAAACTTCTTCAAGTTTGATTCCCGGTATAGCAATAAGTAACAAAAATTCGTAAAAACCGATATAACTGGTTGTCGAAATCAAGATGCGATTCTTTTCGACTTTGGCCAAATTCCAGAAAGAACTTTCAACCGGCACTGTGCCGGGAATTCAAAGAAACTCGCTTGTGATTATATTCTCTTTTCTTTTTTGCAACAAAGACAATTATTTGACATATTTAATTTATAATTATACAGAACGGATGTCGAAAGAAAGCTGCAAGTAGAAGCAACAGCTCTAAGCAAAATCTAAATCAGTATCTTATGTGCACGTATGCAGAATGTAATTTATTTTGCATGCAGAGCTATTGAATGATACTAATTTGTTGTAAATTAAGTAATTAACGTTAAATTTATAACTTTGTATTTATAAAAAATTAGATTTGATTTCTCAAATTATCGATAATTGAACGAAAAAGAAAAAAAATTGATCCAAACTGGCGCTTTCAACAAACAAGCGTCCTCATGTTTTGCTTCGTTACTAATCAAAGAAAGAAGAGAGCAAATTGATTATAATTATGCTTTAAAATTAAAACATTTATAAGCGTATTGTATGCTTTTTAATAAATGTCAAGATATCCATGTGTGTCATACTTACGTGTTTTATTGTTACAGGAACTTATTAACAATATTTCCCAAGAAGAGCTGCAACCTATAAGTACATATTATTTGGATGGCCAAGGTAAAGCGGTGCGACCCATGTTTACTATACTTATGGCACGAGCTATTAATTATCACAAAGGAAGAAAGTAAGCAAAGTTTTGTTTAGAATGTAGATTTTAATTGACATTAAATTGGAGCAATATTAATCGTACTAGAAAATGTATTAGAAAATGATTGTAAAGACTTTGCGTGAAATAGTTAAATCTTTTGTTAAGTTGTTGCATGTATGGTACATAGTTAATCTCTACGAAAATATATGCTCTCATAATGTTTAGAAAGCAATTAAAAGCAATTAAATTAAAAATATCGACAAAGTGATAGTAAGCGAGAGACAAATGAATTCGTGGCGAATATGTCGTAGGGTATGTAAGAATGTGAATGAGAAGCTATGTGTGAATAAAACTGCAATAGTGAGCATCAAAAACATATGCTTTAATGATTTGAGAAAAGTGATTAAATTGATTTTTTGTTGATTATTTGAGATAAATAACATTTTTTTAAATGATATATAATTTTTGTCTATATTCAGATATATTTGTGATAATGTTTTTGCAAATTTAAAACATTAAACATAAAAATTGAGTTAATAAATTTTGAATAATAAATGTTTTAAATTAGAGATTAAAATTGTAATGGAATAATTTATTCTGTAACTAAGATATATCATTTTCTCAGTGTTCTCTTGCATTCACAACGGCAAATAGCAATGATCTCCGAAATGATTCATACCGCTTCCTTATTACACGATGATGTAATTGATCAATCGGACATCCGTCGAGGCAAACCATCAGTTAATGTCGTCTGGAGTCAAAATAAAGTAAGTTTCTGTTTTTGATTTGCAAAATATAGTCAGATTCGTCTTAAATAAATGCAAACAAACAAGATGATATTTTCTACTTTTTTTCTACTATTGTTCATTTATTGTTTTTCTATTGTTTAGTTTTGTACAATGGTTAATAATAATGAAAACTTTTTCTTTTCTAAAATAACCATGGAGTTGAAAAAGACTAATGTGATTCATGCTTGAGCACTGACTTGGGACTGGAAACAGTTCGAATTGTTTATTAAAATATACTTAACAAAAAAATGTTTAATGACATTTTAGTGATGAGCATAACTTGTTTCTTGTCAAGAAGTGCAAAATTGTGCATTCTAATTGCATTATTTTTAATTTTTTTTTGCTATTTTTTTCATACATATACCTATATACGTAAACTCAATATGGAACAGGCGTAAACTATGTTTGCAGTTTTCCTTTTAAATTAGTTGTGAAATGTTCTCTAAAAATTAATTATATGATTAGCATTCAGTTTATGTGTCGCAAACGAGTGAGTTGTGCCGACAATTTCCTATAGCGATAATAGTATTACACAAGCCTTCGTACCACAAGTAAAACGAAAGTGTGATTGTGGCAGCGCTAGGTCAAGAACATGTAAAGCTGTTGACAAGCGAATGTGTTTCTTACTTTTTTTTTCATGTACAAACTAGTAGTAGTCAGGAGTAGTTGCGCATATGTCTTGTTGAAGAATTTTGCATAAAATCTTGAAATAAAAATTATTTTTAGTATTTTTTCTTAAAGTGATTAATTATTAGTAGCAATAAAAGATTTTCTAATTAAGATTTTTTAATTTAAATGTATGCAATTTTATTATTAAAACAATCACAGATTGAATACAGAATTTGTTTTTCAAGACTGTTAATGGAATTGTTAACAGAAAAGATACTACTGTATTTTTTGTAAAAAATCAACTTTTAAGAGTCAGGTCCGAATTTGTAGCCAATCTATTTACAATTTGTTAGCAGTTTGCCAATAGAAAAGCTATTATTTTAATACATTTAAAGATTAGTTTGATCTTAAAAGTCCGAATCTAACGATTAATATTTTTAGCCTGACATTTGGTCAAATATTTATAAGTATCTCAATGTATGTTGCACGATTACGCTGTTATAAAATGCACTCTTGTCGATGTGTAATATTAAAGCTATCTTGTATTTTCTATATATATTGTATGAGAAGACTAGTTTTCAGATATTTCTTATATAACAAATGCACGTTATATAATAGATTGCATACAGCAAGATAGATTTAGTCGGAGCTAGATAACAAAGGTTAAATAAATACATAGGCAGTTCAGAGTTGTGTTATAATTTGCATAATGGATTCTAGAATTTGCACGCGTAAATATCGTGAAGAAACTTGAAAAGTATGACAACCTTGACGCATGATGGAATTAGTACTTTCTGGAAATACAAAGCTTAACAAAAGCTCCTTTCTCTATCGGTTGTAGGAGACAGTACTAAAGAATTGTAACATATATTTATATTACAATTATGTGTGTGTGTGTGTGTGTGTGTGTGTGTATGTATATAAAATTGTAATATATATTTATATATATACATACATATATGCATACATTATAATTTGTTATATATGCACATACACACAAGCAACGATCAATAAATCCGAAACTATGCATAGTTAATCGAGAGAATTCTTGTTGTATAACAGTTTGAAAATATATTTATATAAATACATTTATAAAAATAAGTTCTTGAAATACATTTATTAATAACAAGATCATGTGTAAAAAGGTTTTCAGAAAGAAAGTGAGTAAATAAACGTAGCAAGCCAGGTGCAAAATTTGTGAAGCACGATTATAGGTCAATCCACCACAAAATTTTGTGTTCTGACTAGCACTTGGTTGTGGTTTACATATGAAAAAGTATACACAGACAGTTGTCACTAAGATCGCTGGATGTCATGTTTTAGTTCTCTTTATTTTTATTTTGTTTAATCGTGCAGCGAATGTGTTGTACAACATACAACAACGTCGTGTGAAATATATGTACTACTAATGATAATTTTTTTTTTCCGGTATAACGTTAAGCGAAATAAATTAATGTTTTTTTCTCAAATAAATAAATAAATCATCGCTTTCTGCACATTGATGTATATTTAGTAAAACTTCGTATGCTTTGGCGTAATTGCAAGAAAGTATTGCTAAGGCGCATGTTTTTTTTTTTTTTTTTTTTAAGAGAAACTTTAACAGGTGTTCCTTTCAGAAACTAAGGTGCGTGAAAATAAGACGACGCATTGGTAATGCCGGATGTGAAACTCGAAATTACGAGCTGTTTGTTACTTCTGCTATTGTCATGCCGAAACGATGTTCCATCAATTAGCTCTATCCAATCAAAACGTTGTCTAAAATGACAGTCTAAAAGTTTCATTTTGTATTTCTACAGAATTTAATTTTACAATTATTGGACAATCTTATATTTTACTGTTGTATTTAATAAACATCGCAAATTACAATAGGTTTTATATTTTTCAAGTATTTAACACGATCGCATATATTTAGTTATTAAGTGTGAAACAAATATGTATGTACACATATATTTGTCAAGTTTCATATTTAATGACTCATACATGTACTCATATATGTACATACATGTATATGTATATGTACACATATTTAATATGTGTATATACACATTGTAAAAAGTTATTAAATAGAATATAGCAAAAGAATAAAGAAAATTTGTGTGAATTACATTTATAAAAGGGATAGAAAGCGGAACAACATATTTTGATTTTAGAATTTAATATAGGAGAAAATATGTAGAAATTAGGATATAACACAATAAGTCGCAATCATTAGATAAGAGTCGACAAAGGAGTTTTGCAGTTTTAACTCGTTATAAAACGTTATAAAACGTTCGTTTAAAAACAATTTATCAACAATTTTCTCTGTCTACTGATCGCAGACCGATGCGTTAAAACCGAATATGTGGTATGCTTGAATGAAACTTGAATGAGCCATTGTATTTCCATTTTATTATAACATTAAATTTTTAACATTATGTACGTTTGAATTTTCAAACTTTTTTCTATATCGGCATTACGTATACAAATGTTACTATTTTTTAGCCACATACTTTTTATTCAATAAATAACTTGCAAAAAATAAGTTTAAAATAAGCAAATAAAGTAGATTTAATGTCTACATGTGTACATCATATGATAAAGAATAAAAGTTTTATAAATCAAATTTGAAGATGAAAGAACAAAATTATAAGATTCTAAATAAGATTCCGAACATACCGGATTTTCTCGTATAATTAAATAACACCTTCAGAGTTGTTTGAAGGATTTTCAGTGAAAGGAAACACAAATTACATTTGCAAGGTATTACTTTACCGACTTTACTGCTATTAACTAGGCGTACAAGAGGAGGAGGGAGTTTTTCTACTACCTACTACGCGATATAAAAAATAAAGGCGATAATATTTTATAGACAGCAGCTCCTGCATAAGCGTTCTAATGCGTAGCGCGGCACTGAAAGTCGAGTCATTGGCACTGGAAGCTAAACGCGCGAAGTAGGGATGAAGCGTAGTGAGAAAACTCCCTCCCGTGTTGCAATACTTTTATTAACGGTAACGATAATGAATAATCACATGAATTAATTAACTCAATTTTGCATTATATATTTACTTATACATATATTTGCACCTAAATATTAAAAGTTAACTTTATTATTTTCATAAAATTGGACAAATTATTACTATTTAATTATTATTTATTATGTGCGTGATAAATATCAAATAATGATATAAAAACATAAAAATTATACATAAATCCTATTTTTGTTTTAATATTAATTGTTTGTTGTAGGTAGTCATGGCAGGAGATTACATCTTAGCAATCGCCTGTACGATGCTCTCCAGAATTCAAAATAACGACGTGACTATTGCTGTCAGCCAGGTAAATTATTTGTATTATTTGTATGTTTTTCAGAAAGTTGTTTTCAACAGTTTGTAAAATATAATATTTTATCTATAATCATAATTTTATTTTTTACCTATAATTTACTTATAGATAATATTTTATCTATTTGTTTTGTGAAACAGCATTCAAAGTATAATAACATACTAACAAAATTAAACATATTAAGTTTTGCTATTTTGTAGATTATTTCTGATTTGGTACAAGGTGAATTTATGCAACTCGGCTCAAGAGAGACAGAAAATGAAAGGTTTGCACACTATCTCACAAAAACTTATCGAAAAACAGCAAGCTTAATCGCTAATTGTGTTAAAGCAGTAAGTATATATAGTTATTATTACTCGTGAAATCGCAATATCTTTGCTACTCAAAATCTGTAAACAAATCATGATAGACATTATTTCACTCTTCTTAGGTTGCTATACTTTCTGAAGTTGATGATCACATGATAGAAATGGCCTTTCAATACGGTAGAAATGTCGGCTTAGCTTTTCAGTTGGTAGATGATCTTCTGGATTTTGTAGCTTCTTCAGAAGCTATAGGAAAACCCACAGCTGCTGATCTTAAACTCGGATTAGCCACAGCCCCGGTACTTTTTGCTTGCGAACGAGTTAGTATCTAATTGTACACTAATCTCTCATGCAATTTTTGATTAGAAATGATTAACTATGATTTTTAAACATTTTATATATATACACATGATATAATTTTAACTGTTACAGTATCCGGAATTAAACGCTATGATTATGCGTCGCTTTCAAGAGCCTGGAGACGTAGAAAAGGCTTTTGAATTGGTACACAAATCTAATGGTCTCGAACAGACAAGATTTCTGGCAAAAAAACACTGCGCAGAAGCAAGCAAGATCGCGCAATCCTTTATTAAAAGCCCTTATCAAAAAGCTTTGATTATTATGGCTGATTTGGTTATCAATCGCATGAAATAGCATTACGATGAACGCAGACTTGGAAAGACATTTAATTTTATAAATATTTATGATAGTTATACATATACACATACACATACACACACATTTATATCGGATGATAAAATGACTATATTTATTGCCTGATAGCATCCGGGTTTATTCAGACTTACAATTTTTTCACTTCTACGGGTAAGTTCCACTTGCCGTTCGCAACGCTCGTGGAATCATTTCATCTTTGTTTTTCATCAAAAGTTAAACAAAAATAGGTAACGCTCTTTATCTAATAGATATCACATGTATCACAAATATCTTTATCCAGAGGATAGCTATCGGGAGATATGAAGAAATCGGCAGTTAAACATATAAGACTGGCAAAACAGTTAGAACTAACAAAACAGTTTTACTCTGCACTTTTCCTCCGTGACTCTGCACAAAAGATTCTTAATCCAAAACGTATGAAATAATATAATTAAATTTCATTTCTCAAGGATTGTTGAAAATTATTAATTTCCACTTTTCAAGTTTCTCTTTTACTTCTCTATTCTATGACAAGAGTTGCGTTTGTGCAAATAGGTGCTCAATAGAATGCTCATGCAATTTCGAAACAGTAACATTACATTATTTTACTTGACGTGTGTATGTGTGTATAGTTATGTTTATTTCACATATACGTGGCTGCGTTCCGATATTTACTGCCAATATTGAAAATCTATAGTACATGTGACGTAAATAAACGGAGAAATATAGATTTTTGGTTTTTTGCAGTGAATATCGAAATACAGCCGTGATCAGCTTGCGAGTATAGTAGTGACATGACACATAAGAACTTGAAAAATGAAAATCAATGACTTTGAGAAGTGAAAAACTCTACTATAAAGATAATAATAATCTGAATGAGCTCAGGCGTTATCATTTGTAAGATATACATGTATATTAATAGTCATTTCTGTTGAATTTATGGAAATGATTAAAAACACTATTGAACGCTATAAACGCTTTATACATACGCGCGCACACGCGCGCGCGCACACACACACACACACACACACACACACACACACACACACACACATATATGTATATATGTATATATATAAATATAGAGGGTGTTCTGAAATTTGCGATTAAAAATATAACAGAAAAGTTATCGAAAAATTAAAAAATTATTTGTGATTGTATATTTTAAAATAGTTTTTGAAATATAAAAAGTTCAAAGCTACTTTAAGAAAAAATTCTAAAGTATTAAGCAGATTCGAGACCTTCAGGTTATTTCCTGGTCGCGAGACTGTTAGATCGGTCGGCGTACGTATGTAATGGTCAATGGTGTTATTATGGCATATTGGACATGTAAAAAAAAATCCATATGTTAGTTTGAGAAATAGCTTCTTGTAAATTGATTGAAGTACATATGTAGGTGTTCAAACCATACTTTTATACAGTACTACAATTGCTGTAGATTGCTAAAAGCTATTGCACACGAAATGCATATGCATAAAAAGCATTTGAAAATCGATTCTGTATCATGCAATGTAGTGAAAAAATTACAAAAGTGAGCAAATTCACTAAAATATCTATGGTCTTATTAGACAACAACTAGTAAATTTGCTCACTTTTGTAATTTTAACTACATTGCATAGATACACAATCGACTCTTGAAATGAGCATCTAGCGTAAAGTCTTCAACACGATTTAGGCTGCCTTTACAAAAAACGCAACTTGCATCAGCCAATCGTCTCAGCATATTTGCGTATGGTAGCTGAATAGCGTTGCGTGCGGAATTGAAGAGATATTTGTTGGCAGCCAATGGAGAGCTTAGCAAGCGCTTTGCGATTATTGCTTGTCATTAGCATGAGGACTATCGCACACAAAATGACATAAAATGCATATGCATAGCATAGGACTATTTGGATCAATGAGCATTTAGCATAGTTTTATGTAAATCAATATGGCGACTTTATGCCAGATGCTCATTGGTCCATATAGTTTTATGCTATCAGCGTTGCCGTGGAACTTGCGGCAGCGTAAGGCTGGATCCTCATGCAGAGCGTTGATTGGTGAAAAGCGAGTAGTGAGGGTTGTC
>QVOA01022458.1:0-40034 GCA_014825685.1 Pseudomyrmex cubaensis
AATAATGACTTATTGATTTATACTGAAGAGGACTCAAGTAGGGTCGAAACGTTTATTTATTTATGTATTATATTCTGCGTCATTAATGCAGATCATTGCACTTTTTGTTAATAAAGTTCCTATTTTGCTCGACAAAGGACCTGTTTATACTTTCAATTATTCTTATTAACTATTTAGTGGAAGAATTTCTAAAAAATAAAAAATATATCAAGTCTAATGTTATTTCTTTAATATAGAATGTTGAATAAAGTCTCATGAATTTTTACAGAGATTTGCAACGTTTTTAACCAATAAAACAAATCACGTCAGACATAAATGTCTAGGGTTTGCAGAATACGTATCCAACAAAAAACGTTTACAGAATTAGAATGAATATAATTTGAAATTTGAATGAAAAGGAAGAGAAGAAAACGAGTGAGAAAATGAGAAAACACTGAGTGTCTTTTAGAAAAATATTTCTCCGTGTAGTCTAGATTCTTCTACGAAGAATGCGAAAAAAAATAGGTTGGAAATGGTAACACGCTTTTGGAAAAATGGTAACACGCAATCTATTCTATTGTACTTTTTAGTCTGCTCCAATAAATCCTCACGACCAGATGCAAGTGTTAAAGCCAGTTCAAAAGTGCACCATGCTGCACAAAACGATTAACATTTGTCACAGTGTTTCCGAACGGGTTCTAAATAGGTCAAAATTCAGTTATATAGATCAACTCGCAGATAATCAGTGAACGAAAGCACGGCACACCATAATAATTTACATATGATAATTGCAGCGATAGACAAGTTAAGTCTCAAAGGATAGAATAAACTTTTTACGGCATTGAATATTTCCGAAAACTTATCTCATCAAACGGTGAAAGTTAGTTTTTCTAGATAAATCAGAGATACTTTTTTTTTACCGTCATTTCACTCCGTTAAGAATTGCTTGTCAAACATCACGATCTTGACATGATTTGACGTTTTTCTTTCTCATGTTACGATTTTGACCTTTTAGGAAGATTTTTTCTTTGTGTGCTGCTCCACTGGACTCCACTCTTTTACGAAATAAATACGGGACTAACTCATGGTCAATTATTTTCTTTGTGTAATTTTATTGCGTCTTTTTTGTGTCATCGGGTCTACAACCCGTTGAGAATGAAAAGTCAGTCTTTTTGACAAAATATATATATTGTGACACGTAACAGCTTATCCCTATCGGTTAGACAACTTCTAATAGACTTGCTGTTCTTTTATTCGTACGTTTAAATGAAGGCTTTTACGATAGCTTTTAAATCCTTTCAATACAATTTTCGAATGCTTATAGCGAAGACAATGTGTTTAGAGAAATTTCATCTTCCATTGATTTTCTCCGGTGTCTACAATAAATAAAAACTTAGAAACAGTTTTTATATACCTTTTTTTTTACCTACACGTTGAAAAGGACTCTCCTATTTTTTTAATATATTTATTGTTTTTATAAATATTTTCTTTAAATGCAATTTTTAATTTATTAAAATTAATTTGTGATAACTCATATCACGCACCTATGTACAAAGTGTGTGTGTTTAGAGACACGAAAAGAACAAATATAAAATGCAGAAATAACTGTTTTGCTTATTTTTCTTCTACATCCTAAAACACACGTGGAAGAACTTCATGTTGCACGTGAAAATTGCTTTCTTCTTGAAACATAGCTTCTTTTAAAAAACAAAATTTCTGATTCGTTAACATTTATCATTTTGATTTATTAAAATCAATTTGTTGGCGTGTACGTCAGACATATATTTATGAGAATATAATAAGAAATTAGTAAACTTTGATGTTTAAAACGCGTGCACGTAGAGAGAAGATGTAAATCTTAGTCTCTTGCGTGACACGTTTTAATGTGAAAGGTATTTAGAACATGGTCTTATGTTCGCATATAAATGGCTCCTCATCTGTTTCACTGAGTAAAAGTCTGTCAAAAAACAATACCTACATCTTTCGGCGAAAGTTTCCAAACACACACATTTTCGGCAAGATGGGAAGCCACCATGGTCTAAAAATATCGTTTTTTGCTTTGAAATTAAAGCTGTTGTTACGCATGAGACTAAAATTTGCATTTTCTTCTCACGTGCACGTGGTTTTACGGTTATTTTTTGTTTTGACTTCTCCGTGAATCTTAAAAACCCTTGAAGCCATTGACTTTCTCTTCTTTGTGTTAATTCTGCTAAAAATGGGAATCTTCTCAAGGAAATAATGTTCCGTTATGTTTTCCTTATCGGAAAAACTTTTTCCGTTCCAAACTTTCCGATTTTTCATTCAGCAAAGCTTTTGAAAATTCTCTGCGTCGCGCAAAAAAGCTCGCCAACACAACACTTTTTTTGGATTTATTTTTCACTTTTAGGACGAAAAATGTAACTCAGTTTGTTTCACTCGTCGTAAAACGTGATCACACTGTGTGTGACTCGTTGATAAAACGAAAACTCTTGCGTGCTTTTAAAAAATAATTTTCTTCATTGAATTATAAATCGCTTCGTTCCCGACATGTTCTCTTTTGTGTTTTCTATTCTCTCATAATACACGACCATCAAGCCGAACAGCGGATAAAACGAACACTAAGTAAAACTCACGAATCTATTTGCCAAGTTCGTTTATTTGGAAACGAGGATTCAAAAGAGAAATCTGAATAACGAAACGTTAGCTAGCCGCGGCATAATGCAACACAATAAGCGAACCAATTTTAATCTCGTTCAAAGACTACCGGGTGTTCGTTTATAAAAGCTAGTTTCGCGTGCGCATTTTATCGTATAGATACTCGCGTGCCGGTTTCCACGAGAGATATTCAAAACGTCGAAGGCGCAACTCTTAACACGAGAACCGAAATTTCGAGAGCACGGTCTATACGTGCCATTCCGATCCTATCGGACGTGTATTCAGACAGGCCGTAAGCTTTCGCGATTGGCCGCCTCGAGCGAGTTATAAAACTCGCACGCACTCTTGTACGCCTCTTATACTGTGTGTACGCATATTCTCTGACTGACAGCCCAACAATTTGCCAGCCATTATCGGTTAAGCAAATAATGCCAAAAGCAATGACTCGGAAATGGCTCTCGATCTCCTACATAGAATCGTTTCTCCCTTTGTAACCAATTACATCGTATTCGTGTGCTTGTCGAAGACCGTCGCTGCATTCTTAAATTCAATGTACGTCAACGCCTCGAGCTGACGAGTAGCGGATAATAGCAGAACGAAGGAGACTCGTGTAAGCCTAAAATTGCGTGTGAGGTCCGTCTGGCATCCGTACGCGTGTAGCTTCTCTCGATTGCTTTTTTTTCCACAGACGCGCACTTATAGAAATATATTCCAATCACGTAGTTAGAGTAAATTATCGCAACGCGTGACTATACGCGACGCATTCATCCGTCCTCTTATGCCCGCGGTTATCGAACCGAAGCACTGTCGCGCCTCACAAATGTTCTTCTTTGCTCATTTCGGTAGCAATTTTATCTTTAGAGTCGTTTAGGATCTATACACAAAACACGTTCAAATTTAAGCAACTTAAGTTTCTTTTGGTGATTTCTCACTGACATGCGTCTCTGCGAAGCATCTCTTCACCGTCAAAAATCAACTTACAATCTATAACATAATTACCATCTTTTTTAAAACACTTTTCCGCTTAGCGCAAGCACGAATCCGTGAGAACGTGACTCCGGGATCTCCGATAGATCGTTCGCCGTCGGTTAATTCCCGGCCCACGCCAACCGAGTCGCACCTGCGATATCCTGCAATGAAACACATCAGGATCCAACGCACAGGTTGGTTGCGCGCGATCAACTTTCTCGACCGACGGAGAGATTCCCGTAACACGTAGCGGACAATTACAGTTTTGTCGTACGCGCGCGCGGCGAGTAATACAAGGAAGAAGGAAACGAAGAGAAAAACAGAATGAGTAATGTGAGGGTAGAAGCAGCGCTGGCGAAATCAGATTATTGCAGCACTCGGTGCGCGCTCGGATACCGCGAACGTGGTACTTTTGCTCCTTGCTCGGTTTCTTTATTTTTGCCGTGAGATGTAATAAAGTACGGGCGAGCAAGAGGGGGCTCGCGGACCCTAATCTGATATCTCGACGGAAGGGGAGCGAATATTAATGTTCGTTTGCCGCGAGCAAAGCCGATGCCGCCGCTTCGCGAACGCTTTTATGCGGCCACTACTACCACCATCACCACCACCACTACCATCTCCGTCGGCTCACGGGACCCACGTAATGCCCCGGCACCCCATAAAGCTAATGAGTCACGCCGGGTTCACAGGGGCCGTAGGTCTCGGAAGAAACAGGTGCCGCCATAACTACCGAGATACTCGCGCGCAACGTTCATCACGTGCGTTAATCTTTACTCTTTTAAACTCACTGTTTGCGCTGCAAAATATTTCTATGATCTCTATCGTATCATATCGAATCTATTCTCACGTTCAAAAACAAAAATTACACATCATGATTTATCATAGATGATTAATTATGTAAAACACTACAGTGATCAAAATTTGGCATTAATTTACGTTTAAAATGATATGTTGCGCACTTACGGTGCCAAACTCTTTGTTGCATGCATTCAAGAATAATAGGATTATACAAACAATCGGTGCAAATTATCGCGAAGTAGATATCTTATCAAAGACTATGGCGTGTGATAAGAAAAGCACACGTTTCTTGACCGAGATATTGTTCATCTATTGAGACTTCGTCAGGTGCTAATTGTTAGGATATGAAATAGCTCGTTTAT
The DNA here is from genome assembly GCA_014825685.1 of Pseudomyrmex cubaensis. Taxonomy (NCBI): domain Eukaryota; kingdom Metazoa; phylum Arthropoda; class Insecta; order Hymenoptera; family Formicidae; genus Pseudomyrmex; species Pseudomyrmex cubaensis. The sequence goes on from QVOA01022458.1 coordinate 4,743, forward strand.
TAGAACTTCTACATTAATATTGGTCTTACGTCTGCAAATGTTGTAGAAGAAAAAATTCTTTTATAAATCCATTGGGATTTGTCATTTTCAAACATCAAAAAGAAATCAAAAACAGATTCATCTAAATTTTCTGTAAAACAAACATTTTGACTGAATAAAATAAAATAAGTTTCAAAATGAGTAATTAATATATCATCTAATATTATTTACAATTTATATGTTTTGATATATTTTCTGTGCGCACATATTGATTTTGTTTGCTCTCTCAACTCAGTTTGCAATCGTTGTTGGTCCAGTGAAAAAAACCTGTGACATCCACCGGTAGATGGAAGCACAATGCTGGCAGAATCTAGTTGCTCTAAATAGCACGGATTTAAACACATCTCTATATATAATGTTAATAAATTTATATTGTAATATTTTTCTTCTTTTTTTATAATCGTATACATACACACATGTGAATTGTTTTATACTTTTATTCTAGTTTTAAACAATTATCAATTATTTGTCTCTCTATTCAAATTGCAATATATAGAACATAATTATGTTCTCAAAAAAATAAATACTGTTGCATGGCAGTAATGCATCACATTCCTCGATTTTTCCCAGCTTATCTTCTTCAACGTTACCGCCACCCCCACACGACGCGCTCTACCTCGAGACCCACGCGCCTGTACAGCCCGAGTGCTCCAAGCTGAATGACGATCACACCCCCACCATCTACGCTGACGACGCGCGCGGCACGCTTGTCCTCGACCGAGACCGATGGTGGGGACCTGTCTGGCCCAATCGGCGCGGTTTTGTCGTACGCCGCGTCGAATCCCGGTCGTGTGATTCGCGGGGCGCCTTACCTTCGTCTTTCTCCGCGTAAACAGGTAGGTGAAGCTGCCTGCGCTGTCTTTGTTAGGTTCCATTCTCTTTCTCTTTCTGTTGTCCGGTATCGAACTGGCGGTATTTCCCTCTTCTTCTCTTATTCACATTTAAACCATTCTACTCTTCTCATGCTCATGAACACAAGACTCTGGAGAGAAACCCTTGTCGCTCTTCACACACATATTCTCGAGATTTGCGTCTCTCTCTCTTCCCGCCGGTTTCCCGCCGTCTACCAGGATCTACTGTGATCGTGGTGTCGGGTCTCGCGGATATCGTGGGAGCAATCGTTATCATGCCACTGTTCTTTAAATGCGCCTGCCAAGTTGCACCGCGTTAACAAATAAAATTTACAAGTTTTTAGAAATAATTCAAAAATAATATGATTAAAACTACTCATATCAAATAAGAAGTTAACAAATTTATAATTACACACTGAATTTGAAAAACTGATTTTTACTTAGTATAGTCTACAAGCGATGTCTTATCAGACAGACATCACTTTACGATATTTGCGCAAAAAACTAGTTATATCCGGTTTAATCACGCGCGTGAAAAGAAGATACAAGATAATTACGCGGGAGTATCAATCGTTCATATAGAAATTGTGTCTTACTATTATTAAAGCACTACTGAAGGCTTTCTGCGAAGTTGTTCTCGGCAATTACTTGTGAAGTTTTAATCTCAATTATGTGCTATCTACGTAATTTGAAATTACGTAGCGTGAGAAAAAAACGTCACCTAATCACGATATCCGGTTAAGTCGCGAATAATATTTGCACGCAGTAAATCGCGCGCCGGTTTCCAACACCAATCAACAAAGTAAGATCCGGCGCGAGATCGATGAGGTCGTATTTCAGTCTGCGCGTACGCGTATGTATGTGTGCGACGGTCGAGATAAATACGATGCCGTGCGTTTAATCGGTCGCCAAGTAGAAAGAGCAATTTCGAAAGGCGCACACATACGAGGAGGGAGTACGAGGCACGTGCCGGAGCTATGCGCGTGCGTCAGTCCATCGTACTCCGCACACGGTGGCACTCGGCTATTTTCGAGGAACGTGATATAAGCTCTGATGACGTCCGCGCGACTGGCCGCGTACGCGCGTCCGCATCGGAATTACCATTACCAAGATCGGCCTATGCTAACGCGCTCAGCCAGCCGGCCAGTCAGTTCTAATGACCTTTGCAAGCGGCAGACTAATCTCTGATCCGTGGAAATGTTCTATCCCATTGTTTCTCATTCTGGGCGCAGCGTATATACAGAATTATATACTTATTTTTCTTACGAACTTATGCAAACAGCGATCGTCACGGATAAATATGTGAAGTTGAGATCATCTCCACATGTCATACTCGGGAATTTGAGATTTATGTTTAATATATAATGTCATATAAATTTAATTATATTAAGATAGTCATTTAATGACCGCGATGAAGTTTCTAAGAGATGATTGTTATACAGATAACTATATACATAATAATTCACCTCAATGCGTTCAATTGGAAAATTTAAATGCTATGTGTGGCTATCAAAAAGCCGCCGAAGCAAAGTCGCAAAAGGGCAATCGGAAATTCCATCGGGAATCACCGACGTCAATCTCTCGCTGGCGAAGTCTAATCGATCGACTTCGAAGGGGTCTGAAGGGATCCCGAAGGGGGTCCGAGTGGATGTGCGCGTCATAGAGGGGACCGAAGTATTCAGAGTGGGGGCCTTAAAGACACGGGTGCCGTCCGACTGTCGGAATTTGGTGGTAGGGGTATCGCAGGTTGGAGCGTCACGCGCTGGATCTCCCCACTCGTTCGTTTGCCACTGAATAACCCCCACGTTCCCCACCAAAGAAAGGGCCAGCGCCACCAGCACGAGCATTCCACCGGTGCCACGCTTCGACAGCACGGTAGAAGACGCTCGGTCGTTCTTCGAGTCAGTCGAGGCTCGAGACCCGTTGTGAACGGTCGCTTCTCTGGCGACTCGAACGCAAGAGGAGTCTTCTGATTAGAGATCAAGTACTCTTACGAGTTTTCTTCGCAAACATCGAGTTTGAGTAATTTCTTTCAATTTTTTCGTGCATTGGATTGACACGTAAAAAAAGAAAGGAGTATTCAGGAGCGCAACGAACAGTTGGATTATCAGTGAAGTGATTGACTTCAGTTCGCACAAAGTGTGATTTTTCACTTAAAAAAGTTAGATAATTTGACTTGAAAAAGTTTTGCGGTTCTGTGATAAACAGCGAGTAAACAATGGTGACTGGAGTAGGTGCCACGATGCCGACGGGTGGTGTCACCGTCGGCGCTACACCGCCCGCGCAACACGTGCCTCAAGAGGCAGGTCAGGCTCCACCGCAAGCCACCCCTACAGCTACGACGACTACAAGACGATCTGGAGAAAATCGACGGGTTAGTGTCACGCATCGATATTTAAACGTCTTCTCTAATTTTGCATTAAATTTCGTGTTACGTTATACCGTTCTGAGATTCGTCTTCGACTTATTCTTTCTCTGAGAAGTAAAGTTCTCAATTACTCTCTCACGCAACACAAAAAGAACCAACTTATTAACTAAGATAACTTATTAACAAGAATTAATTTCTAAAAATATAAAAATAATTTAGTTGATAAAATACTGGAAGTGTGCGAGAAAAAAAAACACACAGTTTGGCACATTCTCGTATTTTAATATTAGAAGTCGGATTATATTTCGGTTAAAAACTGTTGTGGAATTAAAAATAGAAATCATTTATTTCAAAATGGGTCTTTAAATTATCTTAAAATTCTTTTTAAATCAAGTAATATTAAGAATTATAATATTTATACATATATGTTGTTCCATAGTGTTATAAAAAAAACAATTTAGGACTACAAAAGTTTGCCGATACATGTTCTTGAAGTGTCACATAAAGTGAACATAAATATAATTTTTTTTAAGCTGTTGAGAAGAAATCGTACACCTAATTCCCCGTCGTAAACTTGTTAAAAAATCTATAAACTCAAAGCGCTTTTTTATTTTTTTTTTCCGGCGCTCTGGACCCATGTATCAAGATACTCTTTTTAACTTTGCCGACAAAGATGTTTATAGTTTTATTGATCTTTTTGTTCACAGAGCAATAAACCTATCATGGAAAAGAGACGTCGAGCACGTATCAACAACAGTTTAAATGACTTGAAAACTCTTGTTCTGGAATCTATGAAAAAAGACGTACGTATCTAAATTCTATCGTAATATATTTAGAAGACAGCACTAGAAAACATATTTTTAGAAAAGTACAATAAAGTCAAAAACTTTGTAATATAATTTGTTTAAAAAATTTGAATTATTTAAACACTTTTTTGAAACATAAAAATAATTTACTTCCGAAAACACTTTTTTTTATTTTTTGACAATCTTCTGTGTTTGATTTTTGATCTTACAAAATACGGGCATCGATCAGATCGTCTAACCAATTTTTTGTTCCCGTTCTTTTGATTACAGCCAGCACGGCATTCGAAGCTCGAGAAGGCTGATATTTTGGAGCTGACTGTGAAACACTTAGAGAACCTTCAACGACAGCAAGTTGCTCTTGCCGCAGCGACAGATCCAAGTGTCCTCAATAAATTCCGCGCTGGCTACTCGGAGTGCGCCAACGAAGTTAACAGGTTTCCCGGTCTGGATGCTTCGGTGAAGAGACGACTAATGAGCCATTTGGCTACGTGCCTGGGTCCGATTGAAGCCAACGGCCAAACAGCGGCGGCGACGCCTCAGCAGCCTGTTCAACCGGCGCCACCGACGACGCAATTACAAGTGCACATCTTGCCGCCTCAAGTCGACGCTACTCCGCGGATTCAAGTACAGCAGTCAAACGGCATTTTCTTCACCAACGCAAACGGCACTGGTTTGCAACTGGTCCCAACTAGGCTACCAAACGGTGACATCGCTTTGGTACTTCCGGCGGGAGCAAAGACGGCACCGGTTACATCACCGTCGTCGTCGCCGGCACCGAGCTCACCGCTACCGACCCTGATCCCAATTCCTCAGAGAACCGCCAGCACTGCGTCTGCGTCATCGTCGACCTCGTCCAACAGCTCGACGTCCACGTCAGCGGGAAGCCCGGTGGCGTTCGAGGCACCTCCGACGTTCCGCGAGCAGTCTACCGCTTACAGTCCGGCCAACAGCCACAGAGACGTCGCGACATCCCCAGCGAACGGTTACACCAGTGATCCAGAATTCGACCCACGTGTCTATAGCCCTCCCCTGCAGAAACCTCTAGCTCTAGTAATGAGAAAGAGCGTGGTGCCACCCGTTGAGGATAAGCCGTGGAGACCGTGGTAAAAAAAAAAAAAAAAAAATACAATGGACGGCTGTGGGGATGATAATAGATGTGATGATAACTGAAGCTGATTTTGTGCCGATGATAAATCGCGGTCGATCAACCGTAGTTAAGAACTTATCGATTTATTGTGACAAATGTACGCGTTGAGTAAAATATTTCGCGAAGAACGGAAAAATGTTCCTCAAGTATGTAGATTGTTGTAGATAAGCGGGTCCTGTTCGCAAGACACCGCGAAATTAGAGGATTCATTGGAAGACGCGAGTTTATTTCCGAGTGCACGTGCACGGTCGGCCAGTAGCCAATGAGATAGTGCCTTGTTAATAGTGCCTTGTAAAAATAAAAAAATGTAATGTGAACCGAAAATCAAGCACATTTTCTTTCTAAGATATCGCGTCGATCTCTTTTTTCTTTTGTTTCAATATTTCGTATTATCTCTTCTTTCGTCATTATCTCTTCTTAACAATTCCTTCTGTATATATGTCATATATATGTATATTATATTTTAAGTGCCTTATGCAACAAGAATCACTGACGTCTTCCATTCTGTTTCTTGTATGTAAAATCGTAGGCGATTTGTAGCAGTATCGTTGTGAAAGAACAGAGAATTGGTTTTCTTTGACGATACACGATTTTAGGCTTATTATTATAAGTTAGAAAGTCACGAGAGAAAGAGAGAGAAAGAGAGAGAGAGAGAGAGAATGTGTGTATGTATGTGTGTGCAAGAGCGCGGGAGATGTGTATATACGAGAAAGAAGAGTATAATTATTTATATTTATACGAGAGTGTGAAAGGAAATTATGTACATTTGTAATTCCTCTTATGAGAACGGACAACCAACGCTTATTATTGCAAGAGCATCAAATAAATGATCTCTGTTTCACTAAGTAATTTTTGTGTGTCGTAATATTACCAATCATCTATTTTCCTCAATCCATATATATCCTATATTCGTATCTTATCTAGTTACTGTGTCATATATTTCTTCTAACTAATAAATTAAAATATTGTTTTATATAATATAAATATTTGAAAAATTATGCGATTCGTGCGTAATAAAAGTTCAAGTACAATAACGTCTACGACAGAAAATGCAGAAAGCAAACTGTACGCTCACATATCGGAGCTTTGTGCATCCAACTCGCTGCAGGTATGAAATGAGACTGATTGTTAGCAGCGCGATTCCTCCGCTGAAGTGCTGCCATCTGACGATAAAAACGACGTTGCAACCGAGAACCTGATCTCAGAGAGATGACTGCTTCGTTTGATCAGGCCGAAAAAATTCGTCCCCTCCATCGTTTTTTGCCTAAATTATCGAGCGCCAGACTTTGCTGCCTTCTGGTGAGATTTGACGGAACCTACAGGACCTTAAGGACCTCAAAGGAACCGAATCCTTCTCTCATCCGATAATAAAGAATAACAAACACTGTGTTTTTTTTTATAACTTGTATACTTGTATACTATCACAATAAAAAATGGATATCTACTCGTTTCTTGGATACATATTTTGTAATTTTCATTAAGACGATTAATTGAATTATAAAATTATTACGTCGAAAGAAATAACTATCTGTATTTTATCGATTACATAAAATTATATTGCCGTTCTCCGAGAAATTAAATCGAAGAATGCAGATTAAATCGAGCGCCACCGAATCTAATCTTTAAACTAGACCCCTAGAGCAAATCGTGATAGTTGATTACTCCGCTTTCTCTCGCGATCGGGTGTTAGTAATTTTCCAGAGAACAGTCGACGATCGCGCTTGCTGCACACCAGTTTAAAGTAGATAAGACTGTCTCCGGACAGTTACGACGTATACGTTTAAATGTTGCTCCCGACGGTCACGCGCATTTCGCTCGCTCGTAAATTTGACTTCGTTATTTCCACAGCTACACACAACTACAAGTCTATCTCTGAACATGTTCGCAACTGCGTCGATTTTGTTGATGTGTTTTGCATTTTACGAAGAAAAAGAGAAAAAAAGAGGGAGAGAGAGAGAGAGAGAATCACGTAAGAACAAAACGTTCATTTCACAAATGAATATTTTGGCAGAAGCAAAGTACAGAAATTTTCGAACATTAAGAAACATACGCAGCGTGATTTTCGCGAAAACCGCGAAGCCTAAATTACTATAATGTCTTCTCTTCTGCGAGCAATGGCAGTCCCGGTGTGGTAATTTGCGAGGCAAAAGTGGTAGGGCCACAACGCCACACGCAAAACACGCCGAATGACAAATTGTATAGTACCTTTCTTTCCTTCATGATATTCACGGCGTAATTCGCCCCTTGTAGGCGCGCTCGAGACGCTTTTACCATTAGTTTTTGTGATTGCCGGAAAGATTCATATTTACTGTTCGCAATTACGCGAAAGCGCATTTTTCGAGATAACCACAGACGGCTCAAAACATTTAACGATATTGACTAATTATACAAAAAATTGCGCGCCAGTAGTGGTACTAAAAACGAAAGTTAGTGCTTTGTATTCGTGACTCGCTTCATTAAAGAATACGATAAACTATTATCAATATTTTAGATTTTACCTCGTATTTCGGTCTTGATTAACAACGAATCTAGAGTCTCGCGCTCGATCTGACATACGCATTAGAATCGTGTTTATCTGACTAGCCGTCCTGTTATCTACAGTTACGTAAACGCTCTAATAAACAAGTCTTTTGCGAGACTTATCTGCGCGAACTCCTGCGCACACTCTAATAGAAAGAAGAATGTGACCTTTACACACGGGAACCATGATGGCACACACACACAATTTTTGCAATATGACGAGCGTCCTTTGAGTGAGAGAGCATAAATTTTATCGTCCCGCATAATTGCGTTCCTGTTTTTTTTTTGTTTTTTTTTTGTGTATGTTTTTCGTCGCTCGCGGGCGTCTATAGGTCTGATGGTCATTAGGATGACAATTGTCGGGAATTGCAACCCCGAGCGATTTAATTTATGTCAAATCCATCCTGCCTCGTGCAGCCACTAATTCCGTACATTAAGCGTTATTTGGGATCACGCGAAAAACTTGCGTTCTTCTGCGGCGAGGATCCGCGCGCGCAGCAGCGGACCGTTTAGTTCTTTCGGCGAAAAAATTACCATAATGTGCTCATTAATCTCTCAGCGAAAGAAGCGACGAAAGTCAGAAATTTCTCGGAGATGAAATTTCTTCGATCCGCAGGTCGTGAATGTGCGTTGAACGTTATCTTCGCATTAGCAGAAAATATCCGCGTTCGCTCGCGTTCGCACTTAAGAAAGAAAAACGTCACGCGCGCGTCAATCCACTCATACAATTGACCTATGACGAACTATCGAGACGGAAGTGAAGGCCTCACGTCGCACGCAATCATTACAAGGTGATAACACACCTTTTGCGATCGTCAAAGTTAATTATTGAACGTAAGAAACGAAAAACATTACGTCGCGTTATCAAACTCTCTGCCGACTTGTTTCTTGACCCGTTCTGGTTTTTCCTCAGACACATTTCAATTTCAAATATCTCGATGTGAATGAGCAAAAAACAAATTACTTAAAATAACAAATGCAAATTGTACGTTTATATTCTACCTAAATCCGATTATTTAATTCGTTTCCAAGTAATTTACGTAATAAGTATTCAGATTACAATCAAGTGTAATCGTAAGTACAGTCGTGGTGGTATTCCCCAAGAAAACGCGCGTATGTATTTCCGTTAGATCGCGAAATCTGATTTCGTTCAATTAATAAAACGCAACGGAGTTCGAATTTTCTCCCGAACGAACCTCTTTCAGGAATTCCCCAACTGACCGCCAATCGTGATTGATACGTGCGAGTGTATGTTTGCTCGTTACTCCGGCTTGGCTTGACGTATACACGCGTCGCGGTCGCGTGGTTTCAAGGATACGGCAAGGTTGACACGCGCCGCTACTTACTAGGCTGCGACTAGTGAGAGGATTTGTACAATCTCGCTCGCGCTATTTCAACGCGCTATTTCGCTTCACGTGAGCCACAATTGCAGCATCTTAATGACTCTGATGAATTTAACATGAGATTTTTTGTACGCTTTACGAATTCTCAGAATTTCGAATGTTGATTCGAAATCAATAGAAGCATTTTCGAGCAACGTTATATAAGTGTGAAAACAATTGTGCTTGAAAATTTTTATTTTACATACGTGTGTAAAAAAAACATGTTTTGATGTTACGAAGACATTGTCGAGTTGACTACCGATAATAAAGAGCAACATTGTGCGAGATCGTTTGTATTCGCCGTCTCGTATTAATTCTTGATGATCTCAAACTTTTTTCCGAGCTCGCTTGGGTCTCAAAAGGCCTCCCCTTCTTCCGCTGCCCTAAAACGGTGTCTTCGGAAGCGCGGCTTCGTATAATGGGGCGCACAGGCCCTTTTGCGGCAGTTGAGAAAGAACTGTGGCATTTTTGGATGTTCCACGTGCCGACGAAGAAACATGCGGCACGATGACGGCGGTTTCTTCGTCGCGGTTAAGTTACGTTAAAATTACGTGACGGCAAGTCTGCGGTATGAGGTTGCAAGTTTTTGACCGGTCGAAACATTTTCGCATCATTGTGTTGTGCCGCTAATTATACACTTTTGAAAATTTTCCGCAATGAACTCTTACAAGAAGAGCTCTTGTTAGGAAACAAATTCTCGATAGCGCAGTCCACGTGCAAAATCTATAAACGTCAACGTAATTGCTTTTCTCACAATCGATGTTCTTGTATTTCGAGAACGTTTGCACGATACGTCGAGACGCTTACGACGCGAACGCTTAGTGACGCGGCTAGACGCTGAATAATCAACGGCTAATTTCTACGAGGGGATTAGAATTTCTGGAATTGCATAGATCAGAATTGTTGCGTTCGCACGGGGACGAAAGAACGCTTCTGATTTTTCGAACGAATCAGCAGTCTTGATCTATGCACGCGGAAATCGTAACGTGAGAATTTTTGCGCGTCCTCATTATTTATTGTAAAGTATGTTTATTGCCGTTTCTAGATAATCGCGAAAGTTTTCCTCGTATGAAATTGCAGAAATAGTTCCGCGATAACGCGCACACACAGTTACGTCTTCGACAATGCAGGTTGTTAATCGCTTATCGGCTTATTAAGTCATGTATGTGTGTGTGTGTGTGTTTCGGGACTACGGTCGCAAACAGTGTGTTTCATATGCGATTCCGCGAATGACATTCATGCAAATGACATCGGATTGCGACAACACGCGCGCGCCAAAGCGAGCATTCGTTTGCCCCTCTTGTAATCCGGTGTCGGCGGTATTGAACACGTCGAACGCGGCGCAACGCGATCTACGCTAGTCACGCTCGGCCATTGTTATCGGCGAGCTTACCTGCGCGACACGGCCGTCCCGAGAACCTTGCTCATCGCGTGTAATCTGACATTTACATAGTCTCGAGTAACAGGCCGTGGCACGTCTCAAGTGCTTATCTGCCTTCGCTGTAAGCGTAATCATCGGCGAATATGTACATGTATATATTGGCGATTTCATCAGATGATGTTGCACGTGGAACGAGTTACGCGGAAGGATTTTGTGAAGAACAGAGAAAGAGAAATTTATATTACACTCAAAGCCATTTATTTCAATAGTCCGCCATAGAAATTATTCTCCCGTCGCGTTGACGAGCGATTCTCCGCGTTTCTTGACGGACTGTGCGTGCCACCCGCTGCCCGTCGGTTCATTAATCACTCTATTATCGCTGCGGATGCCATATTACCAGAAATGAGCGCGTCGCGTAATTACCTCTTCCCATCACAGAGCGATGCACAACGCGCGCCGACGAGACCAAGCGTCCAAGCAATTGTGTGGCATTCAATCGTGGTGCGCACGATGCAGGATTTGCTCGTCGAGGCGGTGCACACGTGGACGCGGTGCGATTCCCTGTGTGACTCGATAAGGGCGTGATACCATTCACGAGCATGGCAATTTAGGTTAATAACACAAGGCGGTGAGGCACGTGCGAGCCATAGAAAAAGACGGATAACGATAGAGAGAGAGAGAGAGAGAGAGAGGGAGGGGTCAGTAGATAAAAAAGAAGAAAAAGAGAGAAGACTTGAGCGCGTACGACGTCTCTCGTCGGCGGTTGTGATTATTAAGATTATCGTTACTTTCCACCTCGTGCGCGAGCGAAGCGGAGAGAGGAGCGTGTGGGTCGAGAAACCGGAGTTATTTATGAAGTACGCGCGCAAAAGAGCGAGCTGTGCGCGCGCGCGCTGGCCTATCTGATGCTCTTATTTCGTTGTTTGCTCCCGAGCGCGTAATGCCGCGTTAGAAAACCGCGACACGTGCGCACTGCGGAGGCTCGTGCATGCGTGCGTACGCCTTACGTGCAACGCACGCACTGCGGCACGCCTACGGTGCAAGTCTCGTGTGTGTGCGTACGAGATCGTGCAGGAGAATTCGGTGTGGTCCGCACAATGCGACTATTTGGAATTGCATTACCTGCATCCTGTATCGCACACACAGCACAATCTTCCGATCTCGTCTAGCACAAGCTTAACCGGAACGTTGAATTGTGTCTCTATAACGTGGTCGAACATCGATTTAAAATTGTTTCGTGACGGTTAATGAACGATTCTCGATAATTCGAAACGAACCTAAGAATTCCCAATTTACCATTTAATTGTGGCCGGCTTGTGGACGCGCGCGTGTGAGATTATTATAGAGGGTTACGGCTCGCAGAATTATCATCATATGCCGCGGGCAAATTCGCATCTGCGCTCTCAACGGCAATCAGCACAATTATACTTCGGTTCCAGTGCATTTCCTCGATCACTGTTGAGGCGGCCGCGCATCCGCGTTTAAATATACTGATGAATAAGAAAAAAAATGGCATTCCAACATATACTACACAACGGTGCCCGTGCAATAATAATTACATTTTCTTCCTTACGCACTTTGTGAAGTATCCCGGAAGTTCGTGCGCGAAGTGTGCGCACTGAAATTACGGGGAGTCGGATGCTTCTCGAAGTCGAGAAAAAATAACCGGTGCGCCACGGTGATCCGCCGCATCTTTGGTATATTCACCATCTCGCTTAATTGTCGCGGAATAAAATTCCGTTCCGTATCGCGAGTCCGTAATTAGTTTTCCATTAATTTGCTCTATTTAATGTCATGTGTTTTTTGCGAAATTTTATTGAAACCGGAATATTGTGCGTTTGTGTGTGCACGACTACCAATGTCACCGCGAAATAAAGGCGAGCGAAGGTGAATGGACGTTGTTCTTAGAAAGTGCACAATGGTGGCTCATTTTCCACAGCCACCTTGAGAGTAAATCAAACCTCCAGGGCATGTTATTGTTCACCATTGCCGAGCAAGATTCGCGTCTGTTTCTCGCGCGGCGAGTGCGCCGGACAAATATCTCCAAAGCTATTTAACGGATCGTAAAAGGCGTCGCGCGGAGCGATTTTCTGCGCTCGCAGACCAAGAGCCGCAGGAGGTAATTTGCACCTTGGTCCAATAAGCATTACTCTCGCGGCCCGTCGAATTCGATCGGTTCTCGCGCGTCCTCGTAAAAACGTCTTCGCCAGTTAATTAAGATCTCGGCGACACCCGCACACATTCTCCCGTTGTGAATTATAATTTCTCCCGCGCGCGCTTATAAACGCGTGAGAACAAGTTCCCAGACTACGCTTAAATTTCCCCGCGGGCTCTTTGTCGTATTTTGCAAGATTTCTCGCAAAGTGGTAACGGTGACGCGAGAGAAATAGAGAGAGAAAGAGAAAGAGAGACATTGAGAATCCGTAAAGTCGTACGAAGGCTGATACTATCATCTTCATAAACCGCACGTTTTAACGTTATCGTTCGCGCAAAATTTCTCATTTCCATGATTTTTGCCACGCCTAATTGTTTCCATTCTTATTCCGCGCAAATACGTTTCTCAGGGAATACACGTGTGAAGTATAACGACACGGCGTGAAAACGTGATAAAATCTTCCACACATGCTCGGCTCTCGATACGCGGCGACTCGGGATAAAAATGCAGACTGCGGTCGAGACACTCGACGCCACGTAAATTAAGATTCTCGTATTCGCACCTCTCAAGGTGCGCGAGATCGTCGATGTTTTACGTGCAATTACGTCTTAAGTATCTCGTCCATGTCTCTCAAGTAACTCGATGCTTCGTACGCACGATGTAACGTGACTACGAGCCTGTTTTAGATCTTAATTTGCGATTGCGATGTTGCGATAAATACATTATAATTACTGTATGTATATATGAGCAAATTTCATTTCTGGAGCAGGCCTGTGACTAGACGACTCGCACGACTAATTACAAGAACAACAATATGTTCCAATCTGCTACAACACAAAACGTGCCCGTGCATGATAATTCAAGATTGATCTCCGCGGGAGATAATACCGGGCGATAATAGGGCAAGCGAGCTCACTCGTTTGCTCGCTCGCTCGCTCGCGATTTCGTGAGCTTACATTGTGGCTCGGCGTGAAAAATTGCCGCTCGTCGTGCGAGTCCGCCTCGTCGTTAAAGCGCGCGCGCGCGTGCGCCGTGGTCGTCTGAAATTATAGACGAGCCGCCGAGCGCGATATAGACATCGGTGCCGAGAAGATCGTCGAGATGAGAAATTTGTAATTGCACGCCGGCTTGCGAAAAGCTCTCGTGGTTTCGCGCCCGAGATGATTAAGCTCGGGAAGAGCACCGCCCAAACATTTCGCGCGTTATATATACTCGCGCTATACGCGCGCGTGCAATTACGATATGAGATGCATTCGTCACAGTGCGCGAAGATGATCTCCGAGAGAGAAGATCCGTCTTCGTATCGCACATAGCGGTCTCTGGCGAAGAACTGCGAGAGTGTTATTCGAAAATACGATATTTCGGATGCGATAAAGAAATATATACAAAGTACACGAAAGTGAAAAATATTATATAGGATATCAGATACGGTTGTGGGTCAAACATTTTTAACGGTACAACAAATCGTCGTGTATCGAATATTCGAGCGTATTCCGACAATTACACATCGATCACGATCAAAATCCGATCTCTTCCTCACAAGACACGGCTGTCGATCTTTCCTTATCTGCCTCGGGAATCCACTCTTTTCCGTCTCGACATCGAGGATCAAACCCCGCTGAGAGAACGAACGCTGAGCTCGCGGTTGAATGTTGTCGGTGCCGCGAAATACACTCGTATACGCTCGTACGCGAAGCGACAGGGATCAGAGAAAAGAGTTCGTACACCAAGATAAACATCAGATCTCCCGACCATGTCGCCAAACAGAACGCGCGCGCGAGTCTTCGTCTTGATTCGTCCGTCAATCACCCCGTGGATCCGACGACAAACATGCAACGCAAGAAGCTGTCGTCCTCCCGCCGCCGTTCGACGATCCCTCTCTCGCGCGGTTCTTCGTCCCACGCCACGTACAAACAGAAGATTACGAGAAAACCCTCTCTCGGGAATACATTCCCGGTCGAGAGAGAGCGAACGCTTCTTCTTCAAAACCCATCTGTATCGGGCCACCGCGCGCGTGGCGCGATCGCGGGACGGATCGGATTAAATGTCTCGTGTGCACAAAACATATAAAATTATATATGCCCGTCTCTTCTTTCGTGTCGAGCAAGCGTAGAGATCGACGACCCGCGAATCCCACTATCGTCGCGACAAATATTTGGTTGTGAGCGCAAATAACTGTACGCGAGATGTAACATCTGATAGTAATTAGGACACCGCGTGCCGGGAAGTTTTCAGCTTGTAAATTTAAAACACCGAGACGATATTTCACGAATATTTGAGAGAGATTTTATACACGCGCGTGCGATAAATATTTCATGGAGATAACGATTATTTTGTTAACGGTATAAAAGTCCTGTAAAAACATACAAGTGTCTTGTATTCAACAAAACTCGTTCTATATCCACGCGATGCAAATATCTCTTTATGAATGCTCGACAAATATATACGCGTGAATATACGGATTCTAGTCGTATCTCACAAAGGTACATTTGATTCTATCTGAAGACCCCCAAAAAAGAGGTCCGACATCTGTCTATCTCTTTGCCAGCGGGCTCCTTCGGAACAGTGTCACCTTATTAATATCTCCCCCCTCGTTTTTCGAAGGACTCTTTGGCTCGCACAAGCGCCTTTATGCGAACCCGGCTTCCCCCTTTCCCTCTCCGCCTCCCGCCCGTTGGCGCGCAACAAACGGAATCTCTCGGATTGGCGTTCGATCGTGGATGCCTTTGCGATACGGCCGCCACGCGGCCGATAAAAAGCGAGAGGAATGCGCAGGATGTGCTCCGAGCAGCTTCGGGGGTCCCGATCAGTAAAGGGGGTGGGCCCCGTCACCCTTCCGAAACTGGTCAGAGGACAACACCGACCACTGTATCGAGTATTGACTTGATCGGCAAGCAGCTGCCGCTTCTTTGTGCAGTGTCAGCTATACACGCGGCTCGGTTTGGATCGCGGACCTAGATCGCTCAGCGCGTCGCTCAGCCTCGCGATCTAATCTATGCAAAAATTATGCGTGCTCCCCCTCACAAGCACCGGGAGACATGATGGATCGCGGGATGAATTTCGCAATATACATCCTCGTGATCCGTCGTTATCAGCCGAGTCTCTTCACGGGATCCACGTGTCATTATGCACGCGCGCACACACGCACACGCACATGACGCGTGTTACATGAGACCACTCTAAAATTTGACTAATCAGTCTGGAGACGATTAAATCTTACATAACGTGATTCGTTTTGTTTCATTTTCTGTTTAAACTAAATTTTTGCGATCCTTATACCACGACAGACGAATACAAGGATCTCGACGACGCCTAATTAGACGACAGCTCGTAGGCCGGTCATTCTTAGCGCCTACCGTCGTCGTGTTTGGTCGTCCTGCACCTCGTTCCTCTTTCGACGTCGAAGTGGGCCGAACACGGCGTAGGCTTAAGGGGACTTCGTGTCCTTTCCTTCTTCGTCATATATCTCTCCGCGCGATATACTGCCCGTTCCCTAATAAGTGGCGGCGCGGCGTGTGGGTGACAACAACACTCCGATCTCGTCTCAGACAGAAACGAATGTGGGCTTCGTGCAAACAACGCTCTTTCCTATTGCGACCTGCCGGTGTCCCTACACGAACTACCGCGTTTGAACAGGTGTCTCGAAGCTGACGAGACGTCGAAATCAAACTCCTCCTCCCAATGAGCACCAATAGTATTTTCTATGTGGCGAAAGCGACACACGAGTTCGCGCGCTTGTCACGCGACAAAACAAGCTTAACAATATGCGCATATATAGTGCGGAAATTTTTATGCAAAACTGATGTAAAATGTATTTTAATAACGTGCTATCACATTGTTTATAATTTTTAAACCTAACTTAAAAATTGCTTGTTAACATTCCGATATTGTCTAACGAGTTTCCGTTCGCCAGCGCGAACCCACACGAGGGGTTTCGTTCTTACGTATCGCCAAATATGACACGAGCTTTAAGGCGGCCGAACCCACACTTCACGAAACCCACACGTAACCGCGTTATAAGACGCGCTGCATGCGTGCACACACAGCACGCAGGTATGCACGAAGTACTGATCTCTCTCCTTTTTCTCGTTCCTTTCTTCCTCGGCTCTTTTCTCAGCCGCTTCTACACTCAGTGTATATGAGCTAACGCGGCGAACGAACAAAACTCGCTCGCTTACGCACGGAGGTGTTAACGATCGACAATTCCGTTCGAGAGCTGAACCATTTTAAGTCGCAGACTGACGATAATTTGCCGAACACAGATCGTAACTATGCGAAATTTGTTCCTGCAAAATTTCTCGAAAAATATGCGCTCCGATTTTTTTTCCGAAGCAGGAAAAAGCAAATTTCTTACTTGTCTCAATTTTTTTTTTTTTTTTTTTTTTTTTTTTTTTTTTTTTCGTATTGCGAAATAAGTCTGTTGGCGGGCCTTCGCTCCGAATTTTATTGCCCACGTTGCTCGCCTCCGGAATCAATTGCAAGGATTAGATAACTCCGTTGCATCGTAAATAATCCGCGCGTCCACCCGCGGGAATATATTCGAACGCCGTCGTTGAGATCGTCTCGATTTAAAATTCGAGATCGGGTGGTGGCAAAAATCTCGCTTGAGATATAACGTGTATACTAAATTTACCGGCGAACACGAGAGCGGTGGCATCGTCGACATCGGCCAACCTCCATCGCGTATCCAATGTAATCCCCGCGCTGAGAAAGATAAAAAAAAAAAAAAAGAATCTGGCAGCGAAATAAAAGACGTGACGCCTCGCGATGAAGACGGAAAAAAATGCGTGGACGCGAGAATGCAAAGAGACAGAGAGAAGGAGACGCGGCGGGCGCGCACTCGTATCTCGTCTCTCGTGAAAGAGAGATATCGGAAGAAGAAGAAGAAGAAGAAGAACAAGAAGAAGATCGCGACGCGGAGACAGAGACGGAGACACTCCCACACTTCGTGGTCGCGATAAGCTACGTCACGATGACGATTGTCGTCGCTGGTGGTAGTGGAACGCACACGAAGCCCGTATGTCCTGGGTAACGACCCGATCCTGACAATTCGCATATGTATACACACGGAGATGATCCCACGCGGTCATCAACGTATGTACGCGCGCGTCCCACGTTCGCTCTCGAAACGAAACGTTCTCTACTCTCACCTCTCTCTGTCGTATCGCGAGAACTTCAGAGATCTCGTCGAGATCGAACGCGCTCCCGAGCTTTTTTCGCCGAGTCTTCGCTCGACGAATTACTCTCGCGCGCGATAAAATGTCAAAAATTATCACGCGCTTTCATCTTCGAAATAATCGAAAGAAGCGACAGACGAAAAAACAAAACAACAAACTGCGCTTACGCAGTCAAAGTTTGTTTTCCTGGTGTCTATCCGCGTTCGAACGCGCTGCGAGTTCCGACGCTCGTTGCCGAATGAAAGTGTCGGGAGAGAGAAGAAGCTCGTCTGAAATAGCTCGACCCAGACTGGGCGTCGTCAACTGTCTCGCACGAAATGAGCTGCGGGTACCCGTGTGTGTGTCGCTTTTTTTCTTCATTGAATTCCCGGCTTACGCGCGATGCGTCTATTGTATTCGATAGACGTTGATTCACGTGATCATGATGGTCCCGCGTGTTACGAAACTCACCGCCGCGGAGCTTTCACTCTATTTTCTCCTTCTCGTTGGCGGACGATGACGTCTGGAAATTTGTTTGTTTCGCGTTTGACAAATGCCAGACGCGATGCGAGAAATATTTTTCTCCCGACAATTACCGCGGCTACAGTTTGTTTGTTTGACGATTTCAAAACCGTGCGTGATTACCCAAACGCGTTTAATCGACGCTATCTCAATAAGTCCCCAGTTCCCTTTTAGATATGGAATTGAGATTACCGTGACTCATTAGCAGATCAAAGCCGCAGTATTCGACACACGCTCCTAACGATCGTCGTTATCTCGGACATTCCGCGCGTCTGCGGTCTGAGCGGAAAATTTTCAAATGAGAAAGAGCGAGAGAGACTTACTACGTAATCTGGCTTCGAGTCGCGTGCGTCATCGATCAAAATTTCTTGTTTTTCGAACTTCGTCCCTCCTTCTAATTTATCGAAGTCAATTCGGAATTGGAATTTGTGGCTGATTAGGAGGCTTATAAGGTGTGTCGGGTCGCAACACATTCGCTCCAAGATATAAAACGCGCCGAGTCCAATTAAGACATCAA
The DNA here is from genome assembly GCA_014825685.1 of Pseudomyrmex cubaensis. Taxonomy (NCBI): domain Eukaryota; kingdom Metazoa; phylum Arthropoda; class Insecta; order Hymenoptera; family Formicidae; genus Pseudomyrmex; species Pseudomyrmex cubaensis. The sequence goes on from QVOA01022458.1 coordinate 23,587, forward strand.
GTGCCTTAAAACAAACTGCGAGAAATCGAACACGAAAGTGTAGCAAAAGAAAGCGAGACAGTTAGATCATCGAAGAGAGAAAAAAACCTGAAAGAACGTTACCGATCAGATGAGAGAGAAAGAAAGAGAGAAAGAGAGAGGTAGGACTTTGGTGGTACCAAACTTGGAGTTCACAGCTGCCGCTCAGATTTGCCGACGGATAATTGCGTGGCTTTCCCGCAAATGGCGTATCGGACAGGCCGCGACCGCATTGTCGGGGCAGTGGAAAAAAAAAAACGGAAAAAAATACGAGATGCATAAAGTCGCGCGAGTGCGTGCGCGACACGCGTGAGCGGAATCTTAGTAGCCGCTTTCGCAAGTAGTCGTTTCGAGAAGCGCATCGAAGAGTATTGGAACCCTGCTGCTGGTAGTTCCTCGCCGTAAGTATCCCGTCACTCAAGAGTATGTACCACGCAGGTGTTTCGAAAACGCCACTGCGGTTACCTCGCCGTTGGATATCACAATCGCATACATCGCTCCGAATGTTACCTGATGTACGATTGAGAGATTTTTAACGCGTGACACGGCATTGCATCGTATCGAGCCAAAACGAAGAAAGAAGAGAGCGACACGCTTTTGAAACAACACCGCGCGCTGATAGTCTCTTAATTAAATGTCGATCCGCCGATTGTTAGAAGCGAGAGAAAGCGGCTGCGCTGCAGAAACGGAGAGAATTCGATCTTCTTTGTTGTTTTTTTCTCGTGCCGCGCGAAAGGAATAAAACAGAATTCGTTTCTTCGCGTACGTCCGGTTCTTTCAATTGACAGAACCGCGTAACGCCGAGAGAGAGGATGACAAAACACGCTTCGACCGTCGATTGAAACCGACGCGGTAGGCGAAGTCGCGACCGACTTCGCGTCGGGATTAATCTTGATTTGAATGTAACTTTGGACGGGGCGAGTCGTGCGGTTTCGTTGCAAAAACCGTATACCGCGCGATTTAAAGGAGAATTCGTTTGTTCGTGACGGAACAAATGAAGGCGGATCCGCGTGTTGCGAGACGAGTTCCCGCCCAGACGTCGTCGGTAAAAGTATGACCAATTACGCGTTACATATATGGAATATCCCGGCATTGGAAATTCGCTCGCCCTTTTTGCGGTCAAGCTTTCGTGGCAGGACTCGTGTTATCTTCGCGCGTCTTCGGTCTTTTAGACGGCTATAAATTCGCTGCTGCTGCTTCAACGAGCGTTCAAAAACAATCGCGTGTTGCACATCGAGAGAAAAAAACTTGTTGTTCATCTGATTTGCGAGATTGAATATCAAAATATTTAATTACATCTAATGCTCATCTCCGATGACGTGGCTTGCAGACTCGAGGTGATACGTCAGTTCGAAACACAATCCCCGAGTTAATGTAAGAAAAAGCAGATTACATCGAATATATTGCGCAAGCGAGCAGGCGGGGTGTTCGACGAGCAGCTGCCGCTCGCGCAAGATTTATCCACTTGATCGCATTACAGCCCGAAAAGGTATAAACTCATTGAGCGTCGCGATCCAATCTACGGACGGGGCCCCCGATTGCTCGATAGGCTCGTTTAGATATATCGGCGGGAGCCTTAAAGGCTATGTGACGATCGGGCGCGCTCGTGTAAATAAATGATTTCGTATTAACAATCGGCATTGAATGGGGGCGCGCCCGTATATCAGCCGCATTTGTTAGCGCGGGCGCGCCTCCGACGTTCGACGTTGAAAAATGCACACTGCGCCCAATCGTCCGGCAATATTTCAATATTAGTTTAGCCATTGTGCATCGCGCGGCGAGACGAGTTCGCGAAGTGGGCGCCGGACGACGAGAGCAGCGCGCGTCGTCTTTTTATTCGCACGGAGATAATATTTGCGCGTGATTGACTCAGTTCGACTATACGTCAGTATTTTCACCGAAGAAGCCGAACGTACCGTCGCGATCGAAGAACACGCCGTGCGTCAAGGAAAAATATTTGCTATTCGCGATAAAATCCCTGGTGATATAAATGTATTCGAGATATATTTATATTACGTGGGTATATGATTTTTCGATACATATTGATAAAATTGTTTGGTTTTTTTTGTCACCGTAGATAATGAGAAACGACCTGCTGTTTACCGTGTTTGTATAGACTATTTTTCACAATTGTATCCTCGGAGATATATCTATCTTGATACCGGTCTTAATCAGTGAAAAAAATCTCTTCGTCATTTTTATTGGTTCTGCCGATGCGAGACAAGAAATGAACGATCGGCAGGTATGCTCAAGCGTCCATACTGCACGCCGGACGAGTTGATATCGCTTCGAGAAATCGATAATAAATCATGCGAGCAGTTAACCGCGACGTTTCTTTGTGTCATTGGCCGCGTTCGCTCTTCCGTTCAAGGCTCCGCGAAGCGCGCGTGCGAATATTTCCTGCGCAGATGTGCCCACATGACGCGCCCGACCGCGAATCAGAATTGAAAATGTGTTTTCCTCTGTGTATATTGATTCAGCTGAATCGGCACTTAACGCGTTGCTGCGTCGTACGAAAATGATTCTTAACAAGTAATTTGTGGCACTTCATTTGCACACGAACGAGACGTGCCGAGAAATAATTCTGGCTTCTTATGACAGTGTTGTTGTTATTCTTGGTTGCGCGAATTTACAAGCATGCGAGTAATTCAAAATACGCTACTGATTGTTTTTCTGATGTAAATCACTCAACCTTCTCGCATCAAGATCTTTTGATGAAAGAAATTCCGTTTCGTTGTAAACAAGTTATTTAGTACTACGTTTAATTTCTTTTTGCGGCTCGTAAAGCGGAGTCTGCTGTTATTTTAAATTTTTTAAATATAATTTATAGGAAAACCAGTTTTTGATTTCGCATTATGTAGCATTCTAAGATATTATTGTATATTATTAATTTATTATATAATTTTTATCGAGATCTCTTTCGGATTGTACGGTTACTCGTGCATAAACAACAGCACATGTCGATTTTGTCCGACTCGTAATCGCGAACGCGAATGTAAAAGCTCCTCCGCCAAATGCTGCCTTAATTGGCGCGTTTACCTCACGTATCCATTTAAATGCTCGACGAGGTCGCGGCGCGCGGACGTTCGTGGCGACCTTAAGTCGCGCAGGATCCCTCTCTCTCTCTCTCTCCTGTCGTTCTCTTTGCCGTCACCTCCTCCTCCTCCTCCTCGTCGCGACCGGACGAAGAGGGCGACGCAAGGGCGACGCGACGCGCGTCGGCCACGAGGAGCCACGAGCCGTCGCGTGGGACCAAGCTGGTTCTCTCGGCTTCTCTCTCTCTTTCGCCCGACGAGCCGCTCTCACGAGAATCGCTCCCAAGAGAACCACAGCTCCTACTCTCCTCCTCCACTTCCACCTCCACGTTTGCCGCCACCTCCGGCAGCACACGCTTCCTCCTCTTTCCTCCTTCGCCCCGGCGCGGCGACTCTTTTCTCTCCCTCGCGCGCTCTCACGAGAGAAGCTCGTCCGAGACCGACGTCCGCTCGCTCGCATACTCGAAGCGATCGAGCGTTCTCACGCGCGCGCACGGGGCACGCACACACGAGGGCACGAGTCGACCGCGTGTGCCCACGTGTGCGAAGTGAGAGCGCGCGAAGAGTCGCGGGCGACTGAAGATGAAAATGTTGTTGATGATTACGAGATGCGCTATCACGCCGCTGTCACGAGAAAATGTGGAAATGCGTTTCACAGTGTGTTGCGAGCATTTCCAATTAACTGTTTTTTTTTTTTTTTTTTTTTTAATAGTTTCCAACACTCTGGCAAAATTATGTTTTCCTCAACTGAATGTATTTTTGGAAAAATGTTTGGTAGAGCTTTAGCTGAACGAAGAGTCTACGTTCAAAATTGCTGAAAGCGATGGGTCAAAAACAAGATGATTCCGGCACCGCGTTATAATTCACGCGTCTTGGATGCTCGCCAGGTCGCATGTTTCGCGGGCACGATTCCTATGATCGTTAGGAGGAAAAACGCGGACCCCGGCTATCGCGCTGCCAAACATCGCGTGCGCCTTGCACTTACGCACGCGCGTGGGCGCTTTTTGGCGCCAATAATAACCGGAGATCGTCACTCCTCTCAGGGTGAAAGCCGTTTCGAAGCGTCCGTGACCAATGCATTCATTACCTTCCTGAATGCTCCCTATGACGAATTCGTATAAATAGTTTTGCAAACGTCTCCTTCCTCCGACGCGCTGTATTCGTCTGTTCAACAACGTTCACACGATTCTATACTGTCTTGTAGAACAACGACTCTACGAGTAGTTTTTTTTTTATAAATACTATTATTTCTTTGATTATTGTTAAAATTATAGACGCCATCAGTATTTTTTTTAAATCAAATCTCGTTTGGATATAATAGAACGCTCGCCTGAGAGGCGGGACGACGTTTTGTAACGTCATTGAAAAAACGAACAGCCAAGTTCGTAGGTCACAATGACTAATGAAGAAAGGTTTTGTCAACGCGCAACCGCCATTTTCGTCTACGTTCATTGGCGAGCCCGGGGCGGCAGTGACGACATAATAACGGACGTCTTCGCCACACAGTGGATATACCCACGCGCACTTGGCCGCTACTGGCCCACGGCCCACCGCAGTCGTTCGTAATAATAAGGCTCGGAATAAGTTATTATGCACCCTCAAATCCCGACGCTGACTCTTCGACTGAGTTTCACGAACGCTCACACGAGTGTGTACGTTGGCGCGAACGCACTCGGGCGTAAATATATACGCGTCGGACGTGCATATTCACGGTGTCCGAGTCGAGACGTAATACAAGTCGACATTAATGCGACGAATAATAATTTTTCCGCGGAAAAATACGCTAGACGTCAATCGAACGTGTGTTTGCATGTAATTAACGTTTTAAGTGCGTAAAATACGACCTCTTCGAAAAAAACTTATTATTCTTGATAAAACGTTCAAATGTGCGCGTTTCGAAAAACATACACTCAGCATTAAAATCGTAATTTTTACGGATCACCCTGTATACACGCGAGAAAGAAGAGCCGCACACGCTAATTATGAGTGGTGACCAAGGATTTGAATTGTGTGCTCTGCGAGAGAGAAAAAAGAGAGAGATCGTGAATAGCTGCGGAAAGGGCATAATTTCGTAAGATTCCAAACGGAGAGTCGCTTATGAATTCCACGGAAACTTTCGACTAATTGACCTATGGTGTGTTCGCTGATGCTCCCGCGCCTAGTCGTTAGCGTTTCGAGGAATATATTCACGAACAAATTAAAAGTTGGCTCTACGGCATCTTAATCGGACAATCTCTCTTGATAAAAATCGTCGAAAACTCGCGATCGAGCAGGGCGTATATATTCCATTGTTTGGCGCTGGATGAATGGCTCGTAAAAATTCGCCGCGATGATCCGCCGCGTGGCGAAACGCCAATCAACGGAGACGTGTAATCAGGCCACGGCAAAATAAAGCATCAGCTAGAAAGAGAACGTCTGAAATGTTAAATTGGTCTAGATTAAGACCCTGGCTGTGCGCTTTCGTTGCGCGCGAGAGAAGCGATTTGTGTGCCTACTGTGCGCGAGCAACCCGGTGATTATCCTCGAGAGATTCGAGCCACCGAAAAATTGGCATTGAAAGATGCGCGGGACAGTTTCACGACGAATGGATTGACTTAATGTATAATTGGCGCGCGATACATTTAGAATGATAGAGAATTTGCAAAAAGGAACCGCTTATTATCAGACGGAAAAAAAGAGTAACAAGTGTATTTAAATATCGGGGCAAAAAATATTTTGCAGAGATGCAATGTGATGGTTTGTTTTCGTCGCATGTCTGCATCGTTGCGGATCAGGACTTCTTAACGCGTTACTCGAGAATATATTCGAGAATTTTTGACGACAGTTTCAATCTTCAATTAAATTTATGCGCCAGCGGTACACATCAGATAATTACATATCTCATAAAAACATATCGCAAAGGAACCTGTCGTGAGAATCGCGTTCGTGATGTATCTCCTCATGAATATTTTTGTGTGCGCGCTTAAATGCGTATTACGTGGCCGAGCGACAGACGTAACTCGAGCGTCAAAATCGGCATAGGAAAATGAAAGCCTCTCGCGCGCCCGAGATATTAATTCCACAGCTCGGTGGTGCGCGAGTAAAAAGTTAATTAAAATACGATTATCTGCCGTCGTTCCATCTGTTTGCTCATTAATAGTATCCCGGCGTGTCCAATCCATTGATTGGACCGCGCTATGCCACTCGATGGCGATCCACTGATGGAATAAGAGTCAATCGACTCCTTCGAGAAGTAATTAAGTGGGCTCGGGTATATGGTTGGGATCTCGCGCGAGCTTCGACGATCAAGTAGGCAACTCGAAATTATCGATCGGCTGAGAAAAAAATCTCTTTGTAGCCGAATGGAGAGAAGGAGAGAGAAAGAGAGAGTGAGAGCGACAGAGAGAAAGAGAGATCCGTGATTTTTATCGCGCGGCGACGCGCCATGAATATTTATACGCGACAATCTGACACGTACGCGAGCGGCCAATATGTTACGTCGCGCGACTTCGCACAGCGATCACCGGCAACAGATACGGAGAGAAGCCCGTTGTCAAAATCGCCGCGATAAATCCGTCCCCGGTGTCCGGCAAGTCGATTATCGCGAACTTTTATGCGATTCGACGATTAGACCTGGCGCGGCGAGCGTGCGGCAGCGATAACCACTCCCGATGATGGCTTTTGATTGCTTATTTATATCCGACTTCGATTTCAGATACGTCGCGGCGGGAATCTACGGCGGGAGGCTTATATTTGATAGTGTCGTATTTGTCATATAGGGGCAAAAAATAAAAAATAACGTTTCGTATTAATCGAGCTTTGAGTGCGAGCGTAATAAAAAATCTCGTTATGAGAGAGAAACAGAGAGAAAAGACTCCGGGCTTTCATTGATATTCCATTCATTAGAGTCGAGTCGCGTGAAACTTTCATAGCAGTTTCAAACGGCGATCGATAATAAATCGATTACAGGCGATTGCTATGCAAAACTAAATGGCAACTCTTGCAGGATTGATTATTAGAATTTTATGATTATGCGCATCGCGTTCATGATATACCTCGTATCGTTTCGAGAATATAAAAAGTACATATTGAATATCTCTTCTCTTCCGAGAGATAATATTTTGCATAATTACTTTCGCTAGAAATTATCAATATAACTTTTGCTGTTTTTTGAAACAAAACCCTCGTTGCTGATCTTAAATTCTTTCCTTTATGCGCTCGCTTTTATATTGCGAAAATCCGAAAACTTTATCAAGGATGCTGGCATCCCGGGAATGTATATATCGATCGCGAAATATACATTCTCGGAACATTAAAGTTTTATTCGACTCATCCGACGACGTTAAAACATGCGCTAATAGTATCGGCCACGTAGTATCGGCCACGCTTCCAAGGTATTTGCCCTCGAGCGAGTCGCCGTCGGAATTTCCGACAAGAAACGTCCCTTACCGAAATGTCTTTCGGAGTCGTTCGCGAACGAGGAAGCCTCCTCAGGCCTGCAGGACACGTCTCGAATAAGCGATCTCGGCAACGTCCGCGAGACCAAATTTGGCGGTATTGTGAGGACCAGGCCACGACTGAGTGGGGACAACAAAACGGGGTGGACAGCTGTTCCCAGGGTCGCGGCCGCCAGGAGCATTGAGAGGAGCAACAAGACAATTCCGTATGATTTATATTTATGAGCGCTCCGGCGTTTAATAGCTGCCGTTTGCGTTCACGCGTGTACCTACGTACGTACGTACGTACATGCGTGGCATTGCGTTCACTGAGTCATTCCGCGCGGGGAGGCCGCACCCGAACGACGAAGCTTCGTTTCCAGAGCGTACGTCAGCAAACTCCGAGAGGAGCTCGCATGAGACGTCGCAGTTAATCTCTTCCTCGTTTCGCGCGCGATAGACGCGACGGGCAAAGGGGCGTTTGCGCCGCGAACAGTTTAAACCGAAGCGCTATTCAACGCCCGTCGAGATTAGCGCGGCGCTCCTCTTTTTCTTTTTTTGCGCGTACATCTGACGCATTTAAAAAAGCCGGATGGACTTTACGCTTATTACTCCGAACGAAATGAAACAGTGTTGATCTCCTTAAGAACCGTGCGTAAGTCGCGCTGAATTATCATTATTTTTTCTTCGGTATGTACTACTACGTAATTAGTTGTTGTCTCCTACTGCACGTTCGCTTAATAATCACGTACAGAGGCAATCGCCGATGTGTGTGTGTGTGTATTAACCATGATGCAATCAGCTCGCTTGCCAAGGCAGTGTTTGTCAACCGTTAAGATTCATGCAAATCAGTACAATGGCGCACACCGAGCAATCGTGTTCTCTTTAGCATACGCAATCGTTGCGAAGATAAAAGATAAAATTAAGTTGTTTGTTTTTGTGACTGCTCATATGTTTTAATTTAAATATCCAATCCCCAGCAACACAAAAGATGCGTGTAATTAAATTCGCTCTTGTGTATCTCCCGTGAGTTTCTCCACGGTATATATCCTGCGCGGTATATCAGATTCCGATACCGCGCGAGATACTTTCGATTGCCTGACAGGCAATTCCGCGTTACACCCCGAGCAGGGAGAGACAGCAGGTGCGTGGGAGTTTCGTGTTTCAACAACCGAAAAAGTTGACGACCACTGCGCGCAAGGGGGGAGGAGGGAAGAGACTGTTAAAAGTGACCATAAAGACGAACGCGCGCGCATGACACAGAGCAAAGACCGATCGATGCCTCCGGCCCCAGGTGCAAACTCTCTGTGCTCTGATTGCAATCTTGTATCTGCGACTCGTTAAATCAAGACGTTACCACGATATCATCTTACGCGGGCGTTTTTTCTTCCGCGCGTTTATTTCCTCTCTCAGCGCGTTTATCTTCACAAGATACACACGTATATACACCTCTCTATCTTGTGTGTGTGTGTGTGTGCATAACAGCGATCCGATTGCTCCGTTTCTATTCGTTTTATCACGATGGTTCGGATCCATTAATCTCGAACACGCACCTTGTGTTTGGATGTGTAAATTTGAACGCAACGTTAATTTAATACGCCCCATACCTTTCTCGGAACGACGTAGCCGCGATCTCTATGATATCTTGCATCTCTCGGGGCGAGCGAATATTACAATTCGGAGGTCCTCTGATCGTGTGTTCGCGGATCGTCCGGCGCGTTTTATTTTAACGGCACTTGTTGACGAGTTTCAACAAATTTGCGAACATTTTCTCTTCGAAAAATAACTTTCTTTCCGTAGGAATAATTGTTTCGCATTTTTTACGAGATTCCGAACGCATGGAGATCGAGAACTACAAGTGCCATAAGAAACTGTAAAAATGTCGTGTGCGCAGCCGCTCGCCAATCAACGATTCGTCGCTACAAACGAGGGAAAGGCGTCGGTCCGGATCGCTCGAGCGTGGCAAAGAAACATGTCGATGTCAGACAGCGGAATGCAGCGCTCGGTAAGCTCTTCCGTGACAACGTTAATTAACCGCGTAACGTCGGCATTAAGGGCGTCATTCCGAAAGTCCTGCCGATCCGCGGCTTTCTCGGTACCGCGCGCGCTACTCGCGACGCTAAAAATCGTAATTAACGAGCCAGCGTGAGCTCCGCTGCGCAGTGGAACGTTATTCTAATTGTCGTCGTTAAAAGGGCAAGAACTTCGTTAAGGCGTATAGACTGCGTATTTGCGATTTCAATAACTCGTCATTTTTATTTCTTACGCGCCGACTCGTAACACATGTACGAAAAGTTCAAACATATATAAAACCTGGGACATTGGGTTTTTTTACACATATTTGTATAAAATCAAGAAGAATTAAATTAACATAAGAAATATATATTTTTGAAAATGTTACCGATCAAAGAAAAATATTAAAACCTTGAATAATATTTCTCTCGCTTCCTTTTGCGCGCGCACTCGTTTCTCTTATGATCCCCTCTCATGCCACCGAGGGAGCAGGTACTCAGCAGGTACTCCGCTGTCGTCACCGAAAATCTTCCGGTAGCAAAAGGGGGTTCATATACCCTTTATTTGCATGCAGCACCCTTTAATAGCCGGGACACATCCTCGGGGACAAGGAAGAAAGCTCGTGCGCGTTTGCATCCGCTCGATATCTCGTTATTATGCACCGCGACCTGTCCGACCTCGATTCTCAGGGCGGAAATTGGTTTTATAATTTAAAGCAGGCGTATACACCGCGTAATCGAGCCGCGCTGGTGAACGCCGCGGCGCATTGCGAGTCCCGCGCGTATTGCACGCCCGATTTCACATGCGTGCCTTCCCCTCCCCCTTTCCCGTTCTCTTTACAAATCACTTTCCCTGATTGACGCTCAATGCCTGCCCTCGAACTTGTCCCGCTCGATTCGATCGAGCCCAGGCCTTATTATATCAAGCGTGGGGCCCCTCGGAGATGTCTATCACGGAACAGTTCGTGCCCCGCTCTTTTATCGTACTCACGGATCGAAATTCTCGACCCCCCTCCTGCTTGTCTCACGGTGCTCCTTTTTCGTAAGAATGATGACGACTGGCATGGCGAAGGCGTGCGCTCGCGCGCGCCTGAAGACGGCAGGTGTATCGAAGAGAGAATATAACGTCGTATACGATAGTAGTCGGCTTGCTGTGTGCTTGCACGTCTTATTCTCTTCTGGCTTCTCTCGCTACGTTGCAGCGAGAGAAGGCCAGAATAAACGCTAACGAAAACAAACGAGAGAAGTTTCAAAAGGAAATCTCGTGATTACACATTAAACCGTGGCGCGCGGAGCACCTGACAATATCTTTCGGCACGGAGAAAAATTTAGACTCATCTTAATTACTGTAATAGAGTGCATTGCAAGAAATTGCTGCGCGCACGAGAGCTCCGAGGTAATGACTTGCGCGGTCGAGAAGAGTCGAGAGAAAGAGAGAAAGAGATCCATTTCTCGGTAGCCCGCTGTCAATGCAAATATCCCGTGCAGCATTTAAACGCGTTTTAAAGCATCGGCCAGCTGGTGCTCGAGTTGATAACATATTTTAGCCGAGAATGCTAAAGCATATTCACCACACGTGCGCGCCGCGTGTGCGCGCATATACTGTAAGAAAGATGAGTTCGTCTCAATCGCTCCGAAATTGATTGACATGTTGTCTAATAACGCCTAATGATAATGTAGGTTTTGGACCACCAACCGATAAATATCCCGTTCAAGGTCCGTCCACGAGCCAAATCCGCGTCCTGTCACGGCTAATGACTCGCTCACGACCGTCAATTTGCTCTCTCCGCTACGGCAGAAACTGTCTCCGGGGTACACACGTGGCCCTTTCTTGGTAATCACATATTAGAGGGCCGCGGGTGATTTGCACGTGTACAATGGATGAGTTAGCCGCCAAGATTTAAGATACAAGGCTTTCAGCTATTATAGGGATGACCTATTCATTCGGACTTTTGTTTCTCGAGATAATGAGGGTAACCGGATACAAATTAGATATTATTGTAACATTTAATTAAATAATCGATCAAACTAAGTGTTTCACGCAAATTTTAGATCAAATTACTTTGCAATCAAATATCTTCCGTCAATATATTCTGAAGTAAACAAAAATCTTTTCTCAATAAAATAGAAAACTTTTTCAGAACTTGACGTGCGTATTCTACCGGCCTGTCTTGTTGCACGTGAAAATAGGGATTCTTCGATTTTTTTTCCTCTAGTGAACAGAATATTGACTTTGAAAAGAATCAAAATCTTTCAAAGAAACCGCCGTAATCTTCTTTGCAATTCTTTTAACTCGAGATTATCTCGGGTAACTCAAAACTTTCATAGAAATCAGAAAGGTTTCACGCACATTTGTGATTTAAAACTTTCAAAAAATAAGAAAAAAATGTTTGAGCAGTCTCATAAATGTGTACGAATTTTAATTATTGTTTAAAATAATATATAAGCAACACATACACAGACATACACGTGAAACCTGGAGAGAACACGAATCTCTCGCGGTTGACGAGAATAAAAGAAGGAAAATGCAGCAGCAGGTCTGGAAAAGCCGGGCGGAAACAGCGTCGGTACAAAGCCGGCGCCGCCCTCTTTACAACTCTTTCGCCCCGAGCCTCCGGCGGGAACCTCACAGTTTCTCGGATCCGACGGCCCCGGGGGTAGTAGAAATCGCGGCAGTGTGGTCTTCCATTCCGGCAGACGTCCGCCCCACGCGACCTCAATTTATTCGACACCTCCCCTTGCCTTCAGCGCTCGGAAACTGCTCTGAATCTCTCTTCCCAGAGACGAGACGAGACGAGCGTCGAAGCGGAGAGAGGAAAGACGAGAGAGCGAGCGATGGCTCGCTCGCTCTCGGAGGAAGTGCGAGCGCGCTCGTAACAGAGTTATTATGCTAATGGAGAGACGAAACACTAATTACAGTTAACATATCTCTCGTTTGATCGTCCGTCTTCCGCGAGATCGTAATATAAACCACGAAGATGGAGAAGTTTTTAAGAGTTTTTTGTGTTTAAGGAGCCGCGTCGTGACTCAAGGGTTATGTCGGAATTCATGTACGGTCGACAACGCGACAAGTTGCGCTACTTTGGACGACCGTCAGATGGTCTGAACAACCGCTTTCTAGGAAGACGGACTTCGCGCCGCGAATTAGGACGTTAAAGAGCAACGCGTGTCATTAGCAAAACGATTAAGAGCCGAAGAAGAAAAAAAATTACGGGCAGTCTCGCAACATGTGAACAATCTACGGTATCTCGCGCAACATAAAACCTTCGTAACTGAACGCAGTCGTTCGAAAGTATCTTCCGGAAGCCACTTTGTATATCCTTTAAAGAGGTTCTTTTATTAAAAAAAAAAAATAATATAAATTGTACTTGATAATAAGTTTTGCTTTTGATTTCTCTAAGAGAAAAATAAATATTTAAAAAATAGATATTTCAAGTTCAAATAGGGAGAAAATAATATGATATGCAACTCTCTTGAAATATGTAGATAAACGATAAACCCGCGCGCGTTTACAATTGCAAAGCGTTTCCTTCTTCCCCCGGCGAAACGGCACGAGCGTATATTCCTGACGTAAGAGCGAGATCCCCCCAAGTCGATGCCACCCAAGCTTTAATGCCCACTCTCGCGAGGCTAAAGCGCAGGGGTGTGTCTGCACCTGTGCCTTGAATTAGGCCAATTCAAATTTTAATCGGTCCGCCACCCAGGACGCATCGCGCGCGGCTTCCAGGAGTTGCCACCGTGACCATATTCCCCCAATGGGATCGATAGCTATATAATTTTTATTCGTACCAATTAACTCGGCCGAGTTTAATTAGTTTATGCGAGGGGTTTGCCATGGAATATTGTGTACACGAAAATCATCGCCCATTAGAATCGTGAAATAACGCAAAGGTACGAGAAGTTCTTCTCACTTGGTGCGGTTTTATTTTTCCTCATTAACGCCCATTTAGATAAAGCCCGAGAGAACAGAATACGCGCAAGAAGATGCGGTCTTGGGGGCCTGGCGCATCCGCAATAAAGTAACCGACGCGAAGCGAAACACGCAGAAACGCGCAAAAAGCGCGCGCGCATTTTCTTTTCTCTCTGCCAATCGCCGCGCGCTCCGGCAAGAAAGTAATCATACACGATCGAAACCCCGCTCGTGATTGCTGGAGGTGATATTAGCGAGCGGGGCTTTCCGATCGCCACCACGAAAGGGCACGCCACTGCGGCGAATTTGCATTCCCGCCAAAATATTAAACATGCGATAATTGCGTTTAATGTTGCGACTTGCCCTTGCCTCCGCTCCCTCGACTCGCTTATTTGAAAAATTGAGTTATTATACGGCGTTACCCACCGACGGGTTAACAACACACGCCGCTTCGAGGCGGCGAATACCTAGTCCCGATGTTGCCTTTGTTCTCCCGCGAACACGTACGCGCCGTAAGAAATTCCGACCGCGGTAAAATTGTGAGTATACGTGATCGGTCATTAAAGACGAAGCTTTTTTTTTTACTTAAGCACACGATTTATCTGGCTAAAATTTAGTTTTTATTGCAAAGTTTTTTTTATTGCAATTGTTAAATACACAGGCTGCTAATTCTTTTGCTTCAATGACACAGACTTCTCATCTTCTCTAATCATTTCCCACGATTCGCAGTTCCGCAAAATCGAAATCGTTTGACGTGTTGCTGTCTATCCGCGTTTTTGTCAAAACTGACGTAACAACATCGGGTTGCACACAGAGGCGCATTCCGATGAGCAGCTTTATAACGTCCGAAATTAAGACCTACCTCTTCTCTCTGCCGCCTATCCCCTCCGTTGGACAGCCTGAATGTCCCGCGGGACGGTCTCTCTCCCGCAATTTGGCAAAATTACAGGGTGGCACGGTATTGATTAGAGAGAGAAGGGGGGGAGGAACGATTAAACAATCTAGGCCTCCCTGGTAGAACTTCTGGGAGGGCGAGGCTACTCTTTCGAATGCGGCGTGTCTAGTCGCGTTGCGCGCGCGTTTCGTCCTTGCCTGCTCTCTTTTTCCTTCTTCCTGGCGAGGAGAGATCGCTCGCGCAGGCAGATGATCGCCTTCGGGCTATACACTCAAAAATGAAGCAGTTATACGACCGAACTAATAACATATTTAGAGAGAGAGAGGAGGGCGAGCGTATATCCCCACCGTGAGGTATGTCCGCGACCTCCCAAGACGGGCACGCTTCCAGGGCGCGCGTCGCATCTCGAGGATAAGCAAGAGATCGATTCCTGTCGTAAGAAAGAGAAAGAGAATCGTCTCGGTATGCTAAACTAGCGATTTAATAATTCGCTACCTAAAAGAGTTTTGAAATTCACGGGACGAAACTGCTTTTGTGTCAGACACGAGAGAATATAAATGCTTTGTTCATTTAAGAAACGGTTTTGAGTGTCTTAGTTTCGTGATCAAATAATTTTGTTCAATTCCTGATTTGATACTTCAAAACCTCCAAAAAATATTATTCTATTGCTAAAAAAAAGTTTACTTTAAGATAGTTTAATTCTTAAAAGTTATTTTTTATTGTAGCAGTAGATAGTTGATAGTTTCTGTGGTATGGGAGCAAACGGTTTCGGCTTTTTGAACATATTATGCGAGTACAAAATTACTTGACAAACAGCAAATAAAATAAGATGAAAATATGAATATTTTTTTGCACACCAAAAAAAATTTCCTTGTTCCTTTTTATTTCTAGGAACCTGAAACGGACAAGAAGCAGACTCGACAATGCATCTGGTTTCCACGGACTCTTTACAATAGAACAACCGGAGGCGTCCTTTGTCGGCGTTCAGACTTCTACTGAGTCACGACCCGTTTACGGTCACAAGTCGGACCACCAACACGTGCTAACCGACCCCGAAACACATGTTGCCAGTTTTCGCAAGACCGTTCCCTCAGTCAGTGGGTGGTTAAATTACCGATACATAAAATCAATGTTTCCATTTCACGTACATGTGTTTAAGAAACAGAAGTGTTTAAAATCACATAAAGACTGCGATTAAAATCGAACAAAACCTTTCTAACAAAAACACGCAGTTCCGACTCATGCTTAAATCTTCGTTGTTGAGTATTCAGATAACATTTCGAGCGTGACATGTGAAAGTAATCAACTCGTCAAAGTTAATTGGTACAAATGAAATCGCTCGATTGTAACGACAATCGTTACGGCTGTAGGAAGCTGCGTGAACGCGCTCTGGGTGGCGAGTTGATTAAAATTTGAATTGGTCTAAATCCAGTGCTTACTTATACACACGGACCTCCGGGGACACGCTTTGAACGCGTGTTGTCTTTGTGCTTTGAGTGACGTAGTAAATTTTAATTACCGAGAAAAGAGCTGACGTGTGTTTGTGGAAGTATACTTCGAGATAATACGCATTCCCGCGAAAATTTATTCAAGTTTCGAAACAATACGTAAAGTTTTCCCATGCAATTTTTTTAACGGTGAAATAAGATCGTGCGGTATTACAATTATTTAATATCTCGCGCGCGTCATAAAGACATCATAAAACGTTACTTAAATCACGGACAACGAGAAAAGTCACTTCGAGCCATACGCAGATCGCCATATCACTTTTTACAGCTGGTTTCGGAACGCAGACGCGTATTTGTTCGCTATTAAAATTCGTTCTTTATACTGTAAGAAATATTCTAGAGTTTAAGAAAGTAGCGGCTGTTCACGCGCGCAAATACGTAACACGCTTTCTTAGCGTGACATGCGGCAGACAAACACCGGTCGCAAGCTTTCGGAGTTGTCGAATTTACCTGAAAATTACTGTGCTCGTGCCGGCAAATAGCGAACGCGGCAATCGCTTGCAAACAGTCGCACGAACTAGCCGTTTACTTCTACGTAACCGGCCCAGTTGGTCTTGCGGCCTGAATGTGAGGGCTGCGAGTGGGAGGTCCCGAGTTCGAATCCACACTGTCGGATTTTTCCGGGCCGGTCTCTTTCAAGTCGAGTTTATCGATT